>RJWT010005389.1:0-31098 GCA_004365215.1 Cuniculus paca | reverse complement strand
AGTTCAATATGTAGGAGGAGGAGGAGGAGTAGATTTTGTATTGCTGGAATCTCCAAGTTCAGAAGGACTTTAGAGATTACCTGGGATGAATGTTCACATCTAATACTCTTCTTTCTTTAAAGGGGTAGCTGCAAAGTTTTGGACAAGACCTCTGCAGGCAACTGGAAGCACAGTGTACCCAGGTGGTGGGTCTCGTCTGTGGCAATATATTTTTCTGTTTGTCCAATTGAATATGGCTATAAAGGGACTAAAACCCCATGTAACCTCCAGCAGTGACAATTTAATCAGTTATATGGGGGGTGGGGTGGGAATGCCTTCATTAATATTTGCATATTTGATTTTTTGCAGTGGGGGAATGGAAGTTGTGTTTACTATTGCTTTCCATTCAGTTTTAATATTTAATCTTTTTATGAGCAAATTTTTGTAGTGGTAGGTATTATGGAGTCAAACAGGCTTAAAAGAAAAAAAAACACAGATCCCATTTCTGAAATTAAGCACTTGATGCTGCATGCTTTGTGTAACATTTTTTCCCCTCAGAGAATATATATGCCAAACATGGCTTGTAAGCACCCAGCTTTGCGCATGATTCATCTGCCGTTAACATTCAGAGATCCACCCTGAAAATGAAGGCAACAGCTTGGCGAACAATGCAAATGATAAGAAATATACCCTCATATGGCCCACTCATTTCTTAATATTTTTTAAAATGGTAAATCTTACTAACGACATCTGTTTCTAAGGAAGTAGGGTTTCTAAAATGGTTTATATGCACAGGGGTCAGTTCTTAGGAGGTTATAGAGGAGCATGTAATTAAATTAATAAAACTCCATTGTTTGTACAATTGACAAATGATATTTTTACTTTTAATGTAATAATAGATTATGAGACAGACTTTAAGATAAATAAGTAAATTTAAATTCATCATCAATTACTTTGGCAAAGAGTATATCATGAGTATATTTTGCAAAGAGTATATCATGAGTATATTAAAAAACTCTTCTAAATGGTGTTGGATTTGAATTACTGGAACTTGGATAGCTGTTTCTTTATGCATCAATGCATATTAGCTTCCACTTGTGAAAGCCCCAAAAGTATGTTGGATAATTAAAAAAATATAAGGATAGTGCCTACTTGATTAATGATTCAGAATTTCCTGATAAAAATTAAATGAAATCTGAAGTCGGCTTTTCACTGGAGAAATAAAAAGCATAGTTATTTTAATTATATGCAGTTTCAAAAAACAAGAAAAAAGTAAGTAAAAGTTTTGAAAATTTTTTATGGTAGCTTAATTATATATATTCATTCTCATATATGTATATGTATGCTTGCCCATATATATGTGTATTAATGAATAAATATGTATGTATTTACATGTATAAATATATGTATATTTAAATTGCTAACAAAATTCAATGAGAAATGGCCAAATTTGGAATTATGAAAAGATAAAAATCACATTTTATTCAAAGCAAAGCAGACTTCTTTTTAACTTTTGCCCATGAAAAATATACCAGAAGTAGTACATAGACATCATTAGATGACAACTATAAAATCCTTTGGGAGAGAGCACAGATTAGCATTAAATTGAAGCATGTAATATGTCAAGTTTTGAATATGTTCTTGTTTACTCAAATCTGAATTCTGATGATCATCCTTTTAGAAAAGTTGCATATATATGACTATGTGCGCCAATGATTGCATATTCAAATTAACCGTTTCTTTTAATATGACCTGCTGATTGAATAATCTCTGAAACACTGCAGCTCCTCAGAGAAATATGCTGATGCCCCAGCATATCTTCTCAAGGCCTGGCAGGTACTCGATATGCCAAGGAATGCCTTAGAGCATGGAAACTCTGCTCTACCTAAACACATATCTTAGGCTTTAATCATAATGGCTAGGTTAACGTTAAAGCAATTAATCATATGATTGCTTTCACAGGAGCCCAAATTCATAAGTATCTTTCCTTCAGGCAAACTGATCATACTGGATCTAGACAACGATGCAAGTGCATTGAATTACCTAAGAAGTACACGTCTTTAAATATAGAGTCACAAATGCAGACCAGGAACCCATTTTTTTTAGAAGTCGTCTTTTCAGAACTGATACTTTAAAGTGACATAACTATTCCCTTAAAAAATTAAGATTAGAAAGTGTGAGAATAAAAGTGAAGACAAATTCCAAATAATAACTAGTTTAGTTGGGTGTTTTTGAGGAGGAGTGTTTGCTTGACCTGTTTTTCTTTGAAAGATGATGACACTGGGTTATACTAGTTCCCAAACCTCAAAATATAATTGACGTGGAAAATTCAATAGACAAAAATGCTAAGGAATGCAGTTTGCAATTGAATAGGCTACTTAAGAAAGGTGTGTATGTGTGCAGACAAATATATATATATATATATATATATATATATATATATATGTTTGTAAACTTACTAAAACTAGTGATTTCACTAGTCATTGCTGGACCTGATAATATATCAAATATGAACTTAAAGTTTTCTAGCATTTACCTAGTTCCTAATGGGAAGTTTCTGCTGCCATATAAATAAATAACATTTTTGGTTAGCATCCATTAAACTTATTTCTTCAAAAGTAAATTATTTAAGAGTTTTTAGGGTTTTCCAGATGTAAAGCTAAGTATAAATGAAGATTTGGGCAACAGACTTTCTGTTAGGTTTGTCTTTTTCTATACATTTTTCACATTATCCTGATTATCCTAATTGTCCTTCAGATGCAATTAAAATGCAATAGACAAGGGTCATATCCTCTTAAAATGCTAAAAAAAAACATACTTTCAATATGTATAATTCAAAAATTTGGACTGCCATGAAAACCTTGTGGAAATCATGAGATTGGCTCCCATACATATTTCCATGGTTTGGGATTTAGCAATTGTATCATAAAGAAATTACTCTTGTGATATTTTAGGCTTGATGATATTGGGATCTTCTAAAATAAAAGGAATTAGTCAGTTACTCTGGAGATTTTCTTTAAAATTATTAGACCAACTCTTTTTGAAACTGAGAACACATCCAACAAATTTAGCCAAAACTTTCTTCTGGATTCAGTTTTTAAGCACTAAAATATATTGTTTGCTTATGTTCAAATATTTAGACACATGAGAATAAGTTTATCAAGTGACTTGGCAAGTTGTGCCCCAATCAAAGTTCACAATCGAACTGACTTCATGTTTAGAGCAGAAAGTTTCGATAATCTCGAACTCTGAAGGTGGTTTAGGCATAGAAAGTAAAGAATGTGAAGAGAAAGATGCCCAGGAAACCAAATTTTCTCACCATTACTGAGACAGCAACCCTGATAGAGACTGGAACATATTTGTTCTTGTATACCATGTAATTCATCCATTTTTTTCTATTCATAAAGAAAAATGGGCACATAAATAAATCTTAAGCTAATAGTTATGAAAAAAAATTTTGGTAATATTGAGTATAGTAGTAACATGTTCAAGGAATGATTAACTGGTAAATGTGTCTATACTATCCTCCCAATTGCTGCTGGTTTTAGAAGAGGCTGTCTCCCTACAGCCCAGGGCTCACAGCTTACTCCTCTCCTCCTGTCTATTCTTGGCTGTGGATTCCCCTGTGCTCTTTGTGCACTTTAAGTTTAATTTTGCATTTAAAAACTCAATTGGCTCATCTGTTAAGCATTAAGTAGCTCCCTTTTGAGCCACAGGGGGAGCCCTGGGAAAACCCACAGCTGCTGGAACATGGAAAATGGGTTTAAAAAAACAAAACCATTTTGGAACTTTAAAGCATTTTAGCAGCCGTGGATTTCCCAATCCTTACCCCCCAAATGGTTCATCTGTTTAACTTTTATCTGGTATTGGAAAACACAAACCAGAGCATTAAATAGCCCTCAAATGACTTTTTGTTTAATACAAAATGAAAGTAAAAGCTAAGCAAGCCATGTGGGAAGATCTCTGTGAGAGCTGTGGCCTGAAATACCTGCAAGCCTCCCTTTAGTCACAGAAGCAATCCTGAAACCCAGTCGTGCCTGCTGAAACTACAGCTTTCAATGCTGCTCATGAAGCACTCCCTCCCTTGGCCTTTCCAAAGCAGACTAGAAAATTTCAAAACAAATCCCAGCTAATAAAATGACAATAAAAGTGATGGAAAAGATAATAGGCTGGGGATATTGGTGAAATGCTCAATCAAGGTTTTAAATTTTGTAATGAACTGTCATTGACTGAAAACTCATGTTTGATTACAGTTTGATAGGCTCTAGATAAACTTAAATTATTCCTTTTTTCTGTGTTTCCCAAGTATTCTCTTAACTGGCCTGAAGCCTCCCTGTGGTAGAATTACAAGTCACGCTGTTGGATACCAATTCCTTAAATCATGGTCAGACACTCCTATTAAAGTAAAAAGGTGTGGCAACTACATGGCAGTTATTCACTATTAATACCTGTTAGTGACAAAAGTATCTCATAAAAAAATATGATAACACTGAGTAAATGAGATGAAAAGGTGATGTTTGAATCTTGGGACACAGTTAAAAGGAGTTTCTTTGACTTGACTGGAGCTTGCAATGAGAAACTCAATGTAGTCAAGGAATGCAGGTCTATGCACTGGAGCAAGGGCACAAAAGAAACCTTAGGATGGAGTCCTAACTGAGACTTACCCTGGTTATGGGTAGGAAAGGGAAATCCATGTAGTTGAACAGGACTATAAAGAAAGAATTTAGAAAGTCATAAAAGAAATTCCTCACTTTATTGAGTGGATCTAGTCCTGATGAGACTCAGAATTCTCCTACACAATTCACTTTTTAAAAAAATCTGAAGGGGCTATTATAGGATTGTCCAAGTTAGATGAAAAAAGGAGGCTAGAATATTCAATATCTTTCATTTTACTGATCAATATCAGATTCAGGTATATAAGTAATAACTCCAGATCCCAGTCAAATTTTTATTGGGCATATCTTCTTTGAGATGTCAGATATCAGGGTAAGTACAGGATGGTTAGTTTCCAAAGATGTTCATGGAAATGTTTATACACATTTAAAAATAGATACTATATTTTCAAAGCCTCAACTTCAATTCTATTTCTTTTTCTTCTTTCTCTTTCTTACTCATTCTCTCATCTCTCTGTTTCTGGCATACAATGAATTATAGATTAACAAAATAGGAAAACAAACTTATTGTGGCCAAATTGTTAACATAGTATATTCGACCCAGATACTTACACTGGCAAATTTTAAAATCATGAAGAATTCATACTGCATCATTAATTTTAAGTATCAGAAAATAATTGTTTTCCTTATTGTCAAATACAAATGGCAGTTTCAAACCAAGATAGAGACTAATGATAAACATGTACCTGTATGCATATTGGAAAGAAGACTAGCCCTTTTTGTGTATTGTGGTAAAATGCTTTTAATGGGAGAGAACAAATTTTCATTGAATATCTGCTCTACACTAGGTACAGTGTATAGTTGCTGAATATCTAATTTCATATTTCCAGGGATAGTATAAAAGAACTATTTTAGTGTAGTTTACTTGCAAATATTCAACTTTACCTATTTTGTGCATGTTCATTGAGCTATGACTGTTGTTCCAAATTTGGAGAAAGCATGCTTAAGACCCATACGTTGATCAAAGACCTTAACAATTATGCCAAATAGAGGCTATTAAACAAAATTAGTTTGCTCTCTTCTATCAATACTTGTATTGTGAGATACAGTACTATTCTCCATGAACAAATGAAATCCATTTTATTCCAAGACAAAACAAAAAGCTGTACTAGTTTATCTAATTGGGCAGGTAGAGCTAGACTCTTAACAATGCTACTAGGATTGTGCTACTTTTTGTTCATCTCTTCCTTTAGGTTTTCTCTCAATTACAGTCACATATTCTCTTCAGGTGAGAAAGCTTCTTCCATATCCTACATGTCTATAGAGAACATGAAGTCATCTTGTTTAGCCTTCTAGAGGGAAGAAAAAACTTCCTCCTTCTTCCTGGCTTTAATATAAATAATGTCGATAAAGGTTCTGATTATTCAGTTCAAGCAGCATTCCTTCTTCCTAGACCAATTACAGTGGTTGGAGCGCTATAGCACTACTTTGAATAGGCTAGGATGACAGGAGCACCACTGATACATACTGTTGTTGAATCTCACAGGAATCGATTGGCTGGAGTAACCAAAAATTGGTGTTCCAGGGAAAGGGAACATCAACAAAAAAGGATGGCGGGATTCCTTGGTAAATGAACAAAAAAAAGAGTCCATGATAAATTCCCAATTAGTTTTGGGTAGTCCTCTAGCCTTTCCTTATATAAATACGCCACCCTCATATGCACTCATCCATTCATTCATTGATTCACTAAGAATCATAGATTATTAAAATTAAAAGTAATTATTTCATTCTGTCAATATTTTGCTCTATACATAAAAGAAGAACCCCAAGAACTAACATTGCAATTCATTGTATAGTTGATCTCTGAACTACAGTTCTGAACTATAGTGACTATTCTTCCTATTTATGTGACTTCATGTATATGATGCACATTCATATATATATAAGGTGTGTACCTACCTATTCATTTATTTGATAACATTTATTTAATTCTACATTGTGTATCATACAGTGAAGTGAATTTTGTTGCTGTTGATGATCTATATTCATTCTCTTCCTAATTTAGAGAAATTCCTAATTCTGTGTACATTAACAAGAGGCAGAAGCTTACTTCTAGCTGTGAAAGATGAAGTATTTTTCCCTATTTAAAAAGAAATCTAGCTCTATGGAAGTAAATTAGGGACATATGATATAGTTTGACTATTAAAATATTTTTAAGCACAATGGTTCAATTTGGCATCTTTACTCAGGTACCATTTGGAATTACATGTATGCTAGTACTTTCAGACTTTTCCTGCTATGAACTGGGTAATTTCAGCAAAAAAAAAAAAAAAAAAGATACACTGTTATTCTTTTTTTTTTTTTTTTGTGGCACCGGGGATCGAACTCACAACCTCGCGCTTGCCAGGCAGGCGCTTAGGCCGCTGAGCTAAATCCCTAGCCCTGATACACTGTTATTAATGAACACAAAGGCAATGGAAACCAGGTTTTCAAAACCAGACCAGAAAACTGGAAACACAACCAAAGTCACAGTAGCATGAGTTTCATTTAGAACATTACTGGTTTTCTTCAGCCTTTGATAGCATAATTATCTGTACCTCACCACCATGATTATCCTCTGAATCCTTGCCCTCCACTTTTACTCTTCCTTATCTGGGAAGACTTTTACTCATATGATCATACCCATTGTCCTCCTTCTTGTCCATCTCTTCTTACTCTTCCTCCTCCTTCTAACCATTCAGATGCACTTGTTAAAAACTGTATTTTCAGGCCAGAGATGTGGTTTCCTGGTAGAACTTTGGCTAACATGTGTAACACCCTGGATTTGATCCCCAGGACCACAAAAAAACAAAAACATACTTTGAATACTCAGAACTTTCTTAATTTATCTTCCCTTTTTATAGCACCCTTTTCTTCATTTGTTGATACAAAATTGTCTCCAATTTTGCTGAAGATACTATTTAGCAAATTTTTTTAGTTATTTCTTTGGTTGATGGCAACATATCTTCTTGTGTTTGTTTCTTTTATGCTGCAGGCTTTCTTTGAGGTGCCAAGTCATCTGTGGTTGTTGACTTCTATTTGAAAATACCACAAGAAAAAGGTCAGAAAGCATGTTGACCTCACAGAAAATCTGGACTCGACAGGACATTTTTGGGATCACTAATTCTGTGGCGGGACTCCCAAAACTCTTGATGCACTTCAGACATTTTATTAAATTTCTTTACTACAGAATCTGAACTTTTTACCTTGCGATACACATTTGATTCCCTGCTTGCAGGCTTGTTTCTCACTCCCTCACCATGTTTTTGATTTTTCTGTTTGATTCCCCTCTGGAATTCTTTCAGACCTGTTTGCTTCTTCTTGGTAACAGCACACGTGTTTCAGGTGGTACTTGCTGTGTTCTGCCTAAATAGTAAATAAACACTTTGCCAACTCCTAACTTTAGTAACTTATTGAAGTTTCTTAGGTACATTTCTCTTACTAGTCATTAGTAGTTTTTAAATTTTTTGCTCTTCTTCTTTTACTTTTTTTTAAGAAGATAACTAGATTGGAACAAATGCATTTCTAGGGAGAACATTTTAGAATGTTTAAAATTCACATAATTTAAAAAATTTAAAAGCAACTTGTACTGTATAATTTACATTTAATTAATGCATCTAGTTGCTTGTAATAATAGTAAATAATTAGTAATTACCTTGTATTTGCAAACTTAAATCCAAATAGCAAAATTATATTTTAAGCTTGTAGGGTATTTTTCACTTATTTTTTATTGAGAAAAGCAATAAGTTGAAAGGAAACAACAAAATAATACAACAGACATAACTGTTATCCTCCCTGTGCTACCAATTCTTATATTTTATGCATGAACTTTAAATTATTTTAAGTAAAATATTTCATATATACCTAATTTTCCCGATTGAATTTCCACTGCATACTCCTTCCTTCTCCAGAGACAATAACTGTCTTAAATCAAATGCTTAGCATTCTCATTCTCATGTTTTTCTAAAATTACTATGAAAAATCACAATGCTATAAAGCTAATATATAATCATAAGCATTATTTTGATACTTGATTTTGTATTTAAAGTTACGATTTCTAATATTATCATGCATCACTGTTTTGATTGTTAGTGACATTTTGGGAAATTTGGTGAACAGTACAGCAAATTTCTATGTACAATATTTACAACTTCTTGTGAATCTGTAATTATTTTAAAATAAAAATTGTAAATAAAAGTGCTTTAAGATTGCTCCCGTGAGTCTTCTGGTGTTATTACATGAGTTTCTCTAAAACATAGAGAAGGATTGTTCAATCAACTTTACAGATTCTCCAAAGTGGTCATGCCCTTTTACCTTCCCTTGGCAGTGAATGAAGTTCCCTGTTTCTATGAATTCCTAGTCTTACTATGCCTTTTTAATGATCTGTTGAATATTTCAATATATTTTATTATTGCTTGACTTGTGTTTTCTTAAATACCAGCTAGTCTGAATATCTCTCACATATTTATTAGTCATCTTGATTTCTTAGTTATCATACCTTTTGACTGATTTTTTAATTATTTGTTTTTTCTCTTGATTTGCTGTGATCCTTTTTTGTTTTCATGCAGTGAAAATCTTTTTCCCACCTTGTTTTTAAAATTGTTTTATGCTTTTTGTTTATGAAATAATATTTAGGTAGACAAATATATCATTTTTTACTTGCTTCCTTTAGTAAAGATATTTTAATAACATTTATTTTATGAGTTTTTTTTCTTTTCCATTATTGGTTGTTAAACATTTGTGCATAGTGTAAGTTAGGTATATTACTGTATCTACCTTCCTCTTTCATTTTGTTATTCCAGGGCAATTTTGTCAGTAATCCTGTCTTCTTCCTTTGATTAACATAAATAAAATCCCTTATTGCATGTGAAGTTTCCCTGTGTACAAATACATGGTGCAAGATTTTCTGTTCTTTTTTCTTGTTTTAGTTGTTTTTTTGGGGCACTAATACCATATTACACTGTACTAGCCTCTGTAACTCTACAAAGACTATTGATAGCAGGTGAGCAGTGTCCAACTGTAATTATCAGAGTTTTTTGACTCTTTTGACATTTTCTTTGTAAATATCAGTCAAATTTCTTCATCTCTGCTAAGCGTTTAATTGGGCTAATATCAAATCTATAGATTAGTTTGTGTATACTTTTCATTATGGCACAATAAACTTTACATTTTTACATGTTTTAGGAAATGCTAGAAATTTTCATTGTCAAACAACATAATGAGGTAAAGCGCAGAGTTACATAGCAAATACCATAAAAATATTATAGTTTTGTCTACCAATGCTACTATAAATATAAACATACTTAAAGGATTATAGTTTGGCAAGTTTTCAAAAGTGACCTTGAGTCCTTTAATACAATTTTATGAAATACAGAAATATATGTTTTATTCATAAGAAGGGGTAAAAAAAGACTTATTAAAGCTTATATGAAACATTCACCTAAATTTTAATAATTTGCCTCATAAGTTTGCTTTCATCAAAGATGAATCTTTTATTATAGGAAGATGTGTGTTTCTGATACAACATTTCCTTTCTTAAAAAGAATTTTATTTTTTCCAGAATATCTTAGATTGAGTATTCCCATCTATGAACATGGTATACACAAGCCAGTATTCTAGTTTTCTTTTATATCTTTCAATAATGTCTCAAAAATTGTTACAAGAAGTTTTTCATGTTTAGTTTCATTTCTTTCTAAGTAATTTGTGGTTTACTTTTGTTGTTACAATACATGAGCCATATGGATTTTCTAATTGGCAATTACTAGCATAGGAGTAACACTGATTATATACATGAATCTTGCATCTAAAAAACTTGATGGATTAATTTATTGGTATTATTAATATATAAGCTTTCTAGAGTTTTCTCTCTAAACAGTCATGTATTTTACAGGTAGAAATCATGTAATATGGAAATCTTGCATAAATTACCTTATTAACAGTGAAGTCGTTATAAGCATATGTCATTATTTTCATAACTTCTGAGTACATTTTAAATTTTCATTATGAAGTTTTCTTTTTATTCTAATGTATTGTTTCTGACAATAATCACACAATAGCTAATATATATGAACCTCTTATGGGATCTTTTATGAGCCATTGCTCTAAGATCTGAAATGAATTAAATCATTAATTCTCACTAGAGACCTAATCAAAAATGTTATTATTATGTTTTACCTATTTTTAAAAACAACGGAACAATAGAAAGATTAAGCAATATGTTTTAAACGACATACCTAACATCTATCGAAACTGAGATTCAGACCCATGGAATCTTACTTCAGAATCTGTGCCAATATATTTAATATTAAATTTGGTCCATAAATTTTCTTTTGGATATTATATCCATATTATCTCTTTTTCTGTTTCTTTATTTTCTGTATGGTTTTAGGTCAGGGTCATTGTGATCACACAAGTTTGAAACTGTAGCAACCAATTTGACATTTTTATTTCTTTTTTGTAGGAGTAGGCATTAAACCTCAGGCTTTCTGTATACTAGGCAAGCACTTAATATCAAGCTACATCTATACCTTCACCTTGAGTGTTTCAAGGGATGCACCAATAAACAATAGAAATATAGGAGCCATCTGTGTACTAATTGCCTTGTCATAACTTGAAGTGATCCATTCTTTAAAATACTGTTTTACTTGTTATATAAGATAACAAATGCTCTCTCATTAAACTACTTTGGTCAGATGTTATGTTAAGGCAGTTACAGAGATTCTAGGCAGGGGACTGTATATAGTTTACCTTCTCTTAGTGGTTAACATGAAATAAGGTGCGGACATCAGAATTTATCATTCAGAGGTGGCATCTGAGTTAAGATGTATATTGAGAAGTAATTTGTATATTGAGGAGAATTAATATGTATATTGATGTGGAAATGGGTGAGTTTAACTGAAGAGAAAATCAATACACCAAGAAAATTTTTAAAATGTGTCCATGTTTTACTTGCAGGAATGTCAGCTACTATGAAGATACCTAAATACACAGTTAACTATTAAACCTTCAATAAAATTCCTTTCTCACTCTGCTCCCTCTCTATCACATTTCACCAGTGACACTGTGTCTTTCATGAAACATTCCCACCAGATTTAACGTCACAGATAAGCTTATATTGTTCACAAAGAATGCATGTGAAGCCTGGCATGGTGGCCTGTGACTTAAAATTCTAGCATTTTGGGAAGCTGAGACAGAAAGATTGAAAGTTCAATCCCAATTTGCAAAACATAGCAAGACCCTGTATCAAAATAAAAACTACAGAATAGCTGGGAATGTAGCTCAGTGGAAAGACCTTTTGTTCAATCTTCAGTGCCTCCAAAATAAAAGAATGTGTTTGACTCTTCATCTTTTTGCCTGTTCTCCTAACAGAGTATCACACGAACCTACTCTGCCTCTGCAATAGCTTGTGCACCTTCTTTAGTCTCCCTGTTGTTTTCTTCTGTTTTCTACCAATTCTTTACCTCCGAATCCTAAAGAATTGCAAAAGAGAAGAGACCAGGACTTCTTTCACTGAGGAGAGGATACCAGGCAAAGAGAACAAGGGAGAGATCAGGAGAAGGAGGTGTGCACAGAAGATATGAGATTGGTAATCGTCCTTCGTGTAGGACTTTGATGCTCAGGATGAGAGCTTAAGGAACAAAGATCCTGAGAGGAGCCTTGAAAAATGACGTTTGAATTCGGTGACTTAACAAGGGCTATTTGGTACCATGATGCTAATGGAGGGAGGCTGGAGTGGGCTGAGAAGGGACAGGAAACTAGGAAATGGAATAAAGAGAGTAAGTAACCTATTGGAGAAATTTGGTTTTACAGAACAGAAGACAGGCAGGAGTTGCAAGTGCTGTGGAGAGAGGAAAAGATTGATTACTGTTTAAAAATATGTGAGAATGGTGTGTGAAAATGGTTCAAAGATTCTACTCTGACTAAATAGACGAGAAAGGGAGAAAATACTCATAGCGTATTTCCAGATGAAGCAGCAGTAAACAGAACCCACAGCACAGGAGGACAGGTTGCGTTAGACTGAAAATGTTCTGGGTGTAAACAGGAGAGGGGAGGCAAGCAGGGCCATGAATGCTATGCTTGTTATTTTGCAGATTTGAGAAATTTAAGAATGTTACAGCTCATTTTGGTTACTTTATGTTCTTGTTATTCTTTCTAATACCTGTTCTGATCTATCTGAAAATCCTTTGAAAATTCTGATATGTGATTTTTAAAAAGGACTGTTATTTCAGTGTTTTTATATAACATGGAAAATAATAGTTCAGCTAACTATTTTTTGTAATAATAAAGACCAGAAGCAAAAACCAGAGGCCAGGATCCTAGAGTCTTTCATGTTGACCTCTGTTCTATTATAAACTTTAAAATCTGTTTTACATCAGACACTGCAGGAAGCAGAGGAGGAGAACATGGGAAAGGAATATGTCCTGCTAAGGTTTTCTGGGTCTAGAGGGATTGGTGATGTTACCAAAAAGAAACAAACAGCAGCGGATGAGGGCTTTCAGTATGAGTAAAAATGCTTTGATGTTAGTTGATTTTTTTAAAGAGCGATAGAAAGATACAGATTTTAATAAGAAAATACATTTTAAAAAATCCAAGATGACTAAGTAATGTCCAAAAAAGAAAAGTTTCAAGAAAATGAATACAGGTAAAGCAGTGGAATATAGAGGCACTAGTCTTTTATTACAATTAGTGATGCTCATTAAAATAAATTTTTTTATTTACATGAATTTATTTTTGTAGTTCTGGGAATTGAGCTCAGGGCTTTGTGACTGTTAAACAAGTGCTCGATCTCTAAACCTTATCTCCAACACCTACATGAACATTTTAAAACATCCTGCTTTTAAAAAAAAAGTGCTAACTTTAAGGGAATAAGATTTAAATATTATAAAATATTTAGAAACTAATTTTGAGTGGATATTCTGCATTTCATTAAATTTTCAAATATCTTCTTTTGACTTTGTTGAAAAAGATAATTGTATATTGTTATTGCTTTCCTAGTTTCTATGCATCCTTCTGTGCTTGCCATTGATTTAAAATCTCTCAGTGCAATGTTATTTACCCTCTCCTGAGAAGGTTAAAAACATTAATTGACCACTAGTTCTGATAGATATGGTATGACTTCTAATTATGGTAATAAGTGACAAACTGGACAACTACAAATACTATGTCCACAGAACCCATCTGAATAAACCAACATTTAATACACTCTAGTGGAAAGTATTCCCTTTTGTGATGCCACAGCCATCATAATGGTCATATCTCAGACATCAAAGTACATGCCTGTGTAATTTATTTCAACTAATAGATAGTTAGTTGAATTTCTGTAACTGAATTCATCCCTTTTTACTTGAAGGGATGAAGTTAGTGAGAAGGAGCACAAGGTGAATACAGTCTTACTGCCCTCCTGGTAAATGCCACCACATCAGGATTTATTTCAAGTCCCAGGTATTCTGTGTGTTCTCTCTGAACATTTTCCTCTCAGTAAAGGTGATAATTCTTTTCTTTTGAACCTCTAATTTGGGGAAAAGAAAAAGGAAAATTAGCCTACATTATGTCATTTATTATTACTTAAATTATTTATTATATGTGTGTACAATTTTATACATTTTCTTCAACAACACAGTTGTTTGTCTGCTTTGCAGTGACATATGAATCAACATTGAATTTGTAAGGATATCAAGAAATCAGTAACAAAAACTCAAATTGAAGTGTTTATTTTGAATCTGTGAATGATGGAATTAAAATAAACTGGTACTAAACATCTTTTAATTACTCAAAAAATAGCTTGTAATAAACCTGAATGAAGTAGACATTGGTTTTGTTTTCTTGAAATTTCTGTAAATTTTTTCTACTTAGATGAAAATAAGGAGTAGGAAAAAAACAATATTCTTGAGAAATTATTTTATTTATTTAAATGGATTCAAATATATAAAAAGTCTGATGCTGAGCTGATTTTGAAAATTAATCATCTTTCAAGTTAGAAAAGTTTAAATTGCTAGCTTATGCCTGTTAAAAATATTTTTATTGCATTCCTAGTAATTTCCCTTGGAAGCATTTCTAAAGGCTCAGCAAAACATTTACAATTTTATAAAACCTTTTAAATTAATTTATAACTTAGCTGTGAGCTTCTTTTTGGGAGACTCAAAACAGTGGGTGACCTTATATCCATAATGCGTATGCTTAAATGTTTTATTACAACCAAGTGGATTACGATGGAATTATTTAACTTTAGCTATCCCATTTCATTTAACTGCAAACTATTTGGCCCTTTACTTAAACCAATTTAATTCCATTTTATAAAATTGCAAATGTGTACTTTATTTTCAGCTATCAAATGGCCTCAAGTAGGATATATAAGAAAACACAAACCAAATGCAGTAATTATTACTGACACTTTATTCCATCAGATGTTTAAAGCAATCAATATTCTCCCATAATCTTGATTGATGAGCTGTAAAACCTGGAACTTGTTGTCTACCAATGTCACATTTTCTAGGTCTACTTTTTAAAAAAATCTTATGTTGTTATGGCAACCAATAGTGCGCAGGTACAACCTGATGGCACACTGCACCAGCCATGCTTTGTAAGTCTGTCCTAAAGGATCGTTATATTTCTTTTTGTTTCTATTTGTTTTCTAATAAGTGCCTTGCAGACAGTACATTTTCCTCCGTGTAACATCTCAATCATTTTCGCATGATGAGCTCGATAGTCTCTAGTTGCTCATTTCTAATTAGAATTTAATTGTAGCTTTGGTCTCCCACGTTAACCCAAGGGTTACTTTTAAAAAGTCTTTTTAATATCTGAGTAAGTGATTATCTTTATTTCCAAAATTTGTTGTCTGCAAATCTAGCCTGTATGACACCTGCTTTGGAGCTTTCATTTTCCCTGTATAAAAGATTGTCCATTTTGTGAAATTTCTGTGGATACTGAAAAATTACTATGCAACAGGTTGTTATAGTGGAACTTTTTTTACTTGGCTGAGATCACAAAAAACAGTGGCAGATACTCTGACATTCCACAGTGAGGGATTTTTTTCAAGCTATAGAATTTTGCTAAGGACTTTTTAAAAATCATCATTCATTATTAACCACCTCCGGTCCCTATGAACTGCATTCTCAGACCTCAACCAGAGATAAATTAATAAATTGAGAGGGAGGTGTTTTCTAGAAGAACTGATGGGTGATGGAAATGGAATATTAATTACCACCTACCTCTCTATGGAAAGATGAGGAATGTTTTAGGTTCACACCAATAATCTGGTGGAATAGACTTCACTAAAATCATCAGACAACTCAACTGGTATTTCTTAGTGTATGAGATACTCCTGAGAATTAGAAGAAAGATAAATTGCGTGAAGCACCTGTGTCATCAAAATAGAGGACTGCTATGGATTATAAAGACATAGCTACTGACAGGTAGCTAATGATAGCATTTTCCATTGTCAAGGCTACACTGATGGGGAATTGTCTAAGTCTGACATTCACTCCGCTGACTATTATAACATGTGAAAAGGGATTCAACCTAAACTTTATGAACAATTTACATTTTCTATAGGTTTATAAATCCTTAAAGAGATTAAACAAATAACTAATCAATCAATCCAATGGCCTTCTCTTACCTGACAACAGACTAGACCACTGCTGTGAGTTGAATTCAATATAATGAGTCTATGAACCACATCTGAAGTATCTGGGAGATTCTTCAAGTACTGGGAAAACAGAGGAGCAGCCAGGGTTCTGCCATCGAAGGAAGTACCTTTGAGCTATGAAGTCTCAGTCTTTATCTCATCTATAGGAAGGGACTCTTTTTCTGTGATTAATTCCCTAAGTTGATATGATTGACTGTATATGAACTAATTAATCCTAATGTGTTAATCCTAGATATTATTAAAACACAGATACTCATTCTACAACCTCACCAATGTTACCATAGGCATCATAGACTTGCAAATTAAACTTTAGCATTATTCACTGATGCAGATTATATAATGTAGCCAAGAGTGAGACCTAGCAATGTGAGAATCATAAAATGACACCCCATAAATCCAGTGATCAGATGTGAACCATATGAAGGGATCAGAGGGAATTATTTTGTAAACAGCTCAGAATGACTATCTTCATGAAGTGAACAAGGGGCAAGAGGCACATCACGACCTCAAGCTGAATTCTAAGTTGCCGACAAGAAGATAGGCTTTTAATTGCTTCAAGGAAACCAGTTATTATATATTTTTAAAAAAATTAGAAGAACTAACATCTTGAACTAACATTTTGAAGAACTAACATTTTGAAGAACTAACATCTTCCATGCTGAGAATTATATCAATACTAATATGGAAATTTCTTTTCTTTTCTTTTCTTATTTTTTTTTCTTTTCTCTTCTCTTCTCTTCTGTTCTCTTCTCTTCTGTTCTCTTCTCTTCTGTTCTCTTCTCTTCTCTTCTCTTCTCTCTTCTCTTCTCTTCTCTTCTCTTCTCTTCTCTCTTCTCTTCTCTTCTCTTCTCTTCTCTTCACTTCTCTTCTCTTTTCTTTTCTTTTTTCCTTTTCCTTTTCTTTCTCTTTTCTTTGGAGGGAGGGAAAACACTGAAGAAGGGTACTGCACTTTCCACATTTCCCATTGAACCCTTCTCATAAAGTCTTGAGACAAGTTAGGGCAAGACAAAATCTCCAATGTTAAATTAAACTTGGACTGGACATTTAATTTATTTAATTATGTGTGCATTATGATTCCAAGTGGTTGAAAGATTTTTTGATTTCTAGCAATTATCAGTAAAGTCATGGATTAGAGGAAAATAGGAGCCCCATAGTGTGGTTGTTTGAGGTGGAAACAGTTGCTAATTGTATACTATGACTTCATTAATTATGGACTTATGGGTTGGGGATTTAGCTCAGTGGTGTAAGTGCCTGCCTGGCAAGTGAGAGGTCACGAGTTCAATCCCTGGTGCCACACACACACACACACACACACACACAGACAAATGTAATTGTGGACTTATTTATTCATAAGTTTTGTTGTTTTATTCAAATCATCTCTTTAGAGTTGACAAACTGCTGACATAGGCTAAATCTGACCAACCACCTGCAATTATGAATTATGTTTTATTGGAACACGGACACACCTATTTATATATTGTTTATGGTTGTTTTCAATTTTTTTTTTTTTTTGCGGCACCGGGGATTGAACTCACGACCTTGCGCTTGCCGGGCAGGCGCTTAGACCGCTGAGCTAGATCCCCAGCCCTGTTTTTTGAGACAGGGTCTCACTATGCCGTTCAGGCTGGCCTTGAGCTCACTTTGTAGCCCAGGCTGGTCTCGAACTCACAATGATCCTCCTGTCTCAGCCTCCCGAGTGCTGGGATTACAGGCGTGAGCCACCACGCCCGGCTTGTTTTCAATTTTTAACAATATAATTCAGTTGTGTGACAAAGAATACATGACTCTTAAGTCTAAACTAGTTCTGATCTGACTCAGTAGAGAAACTTTGCTTCCCTTGAAGCCTGAGTTTTGAGAAGGTAATGTCCCTCTATTACTGAGAAATTCTTAAGTGGTAAGCGGAGAACTTGTCTGTTGTTTACATCAGCTTTTGCATTAAAAATTTCCAAAGCAGTGTGGTGAAGTTTTACGATGTGTCTCCTTATTGACGATGTTATCAGAATACAAAATAGCTTCTTTTCCCTTTTAATGGACTTGGTCTTACATTCCCTTTTGTCCACTTATAAAATTAATAGAACTACTTTTTTAAAGCTCTAGCATTTGCCTAGAACTTATCACTTAATTTTCTACTTTCTATGACACCTTGTGATATTTATTTTTAGATAAAAGATATCTATTTATTAAACCTTTGACTTGAAATTTTTAACCCATTTGTTATTTTGTAAATTTTAAAATGCTTTATTTACCCTCATTATGTTATTTTGTTTTATATAACTTGTATTCACTACTCAGACCCTGTGTTTTTCTATCTACTTTCAATCTGATCCTTTACAATTATATTTTGGGGGCTTTTGGGGGATTGAAGTTATAAATTCCATTTCTCTTTGCTTAGTGTATGCCCTAAAATTCTAAATGTGCAGATTTGAACTCGCTTTCTGTATTTATGGGTATCCTTGTCAGTTATTCCTCATGCTCTGGATGCTGTTTGCTTGTCTGTTCTGCCCTCAACTTGTCAGCTTCAAACCTAGGCCGCTTACTTTGGGGATCTCGAGGGAGGAGATCAAGGCTCTGGGCTTCCTGATTTGAGGACAGAAGAGAGATTAGTTTAAGCTGGAAGTTATTTTATGGAAGTAAGCAAATTTTTTTGTCAAAATCCCAGAAGCACTTTATCCTCATGTGTCTTAGTTGTAAGACTCTAAATCATAGGCCAGGAGATGGAAAACACTGATTACTAAGTGCCATAGGCCCCTCCCATAAAGATTCAGGGGTATTCAGTATTCCTCAAGCTAACGGGAGGTGTAGGGGTGTGTATGAATGCTTTCATCAAAGTCCACACCATGAGCAAGAGTAATAAATGATGGCGAACCAACCACAGTGTGAGATGAAATCAGCATCATTAAAATGTCAGTCTTCCTAAATGACTAAAGAAAATTGATTTGAAAAGTCTGTTGATTTGAAAGTTGCTACTAAAAATGGTAAAATCTGTTTAAAAATTTCAATAGAAAATTACAAAAATTTAGTATATGTCCTATGATGGTGGACCTAATCAATAAGATTTACAATTTATTACAAATCTACAGTAATCAAAATTGTATACCTAGAATCTTACACAGTTTAGGTAGATATAACAAAAATACCTAAGATTGGTTAGCTTAAACTGCAGCATTTTATTTCTCAAAATCCTCAAGGATAGAATCTAACGTAAGATCAAAGCACTAACTGGTTCAGTTCATATGAGACCTCTTTTCTTACTTTACAGATGATATCTTTTTGCTCCCATGATAAAGTAACCCTCCTAAATCTGTTTTTAAGGGAGCAAATTCCATTTATGGGAGTTTCTCTCTAATGAGCTATGTATCTCCTGGAGTGCCCACTTCCAAATAACATTATGAATGGGATTAGAGTTTCAGTACATAAATCTGGGGAGGCACAGACATTCAGTCCATAACACCAAGAAAACCTGTTCAGACGAGTAGATGAGCAGATTAACAGGATTCAAAATAGATACAAGTGTAAAAATGAAACTTTATTGTATAATAAAGACGGTATTGCATTCCACTGTTTTTGTTGCTGCTAAAAATGTTTGCATAGTTACCCACCTACATAAGAGTAGTTAAATTATTTTCTTATATTATTCATAGAAATGAATTATCCATGGATTAAATATAGAAATGTGAAGTGTACACAATACTAGCAAAGAGGGAGGCTATTTGTATTCCCATGCAGTGGAGACACTTTCAGAGCAATAGAGGAAACATTACAGGGAATGTAAATGTAAACATTCAACTAAAAGTAAATGTAAACATTCTTCATGAAAAAATATACCATGAACAACTCTAAAACCAAGAGGCAAAACGTGCAGCCTATAGAGTGGCAATAAATAATTTGAAAAGAAGTATTTAAGGAAAAAAATATTTGGTGGTGGTGTCAACCAGCAAGTAACAAAAGAATGAATCATACCAATATATGAAAAGATGTTTAATTTCACCAGTAGTTTGGAAAAATGGAAACATAAACAAAGTGAAAGATTAGTTTTTTTAACTCATGAGGTTTGCAAAAATGTATATTTGTGTGCCCATTTGTCTGTCTAATGTGCGCATGTGTGTTTAATGTATGATATCCATTACCAATGGAACAGTTATGGGAGATGAGAATGCATACCTACTCTCAGAAATATGAAATGCATGGGCCCCTTGAACAGATTTGGTAGTTTATTACAAATATATACATGTATAGCTGTAATAGACATATATCGTTATGCATCAACATGCATTAGTATATCTATATTCACATGCAGCACATATAGATATCTTTAACAAGTAACCTCAATGTTTAAAGAATCTAACAAATAGAAATAAGATCACAAATACAGAAGGAAATATGTATAAGGACATTTGTTATAGCTTTATATAAGTGATGAAAATAAATCAGCAAACTATTGTCAATTAACAGGAGACAGCTCAAATAAATTGCGTAGTTATGTTGTGAAATGCTATGCAGTGTTAAAAAAGAACTTATCTATTACTTATTCAACAAACATTGGATATCTATTTACAATGCTTATATCCTGATTTAAGTGTAGATATTAAAGAAAGTTTAGAAGGAAAGTATATCTTTCATGACACTTTGTAGTGATAATGGGAAATAAACAAATATAAGCTCACTGTAAAAAGCAAATATACACTAAAAATAAAATAAAATAAAGTGATCCAATTGAAAATAATACATAAGGAGATAAAGTGGAACATGAAAAAACAGTGAAACAGCCTTGCAAAAATAATAAAAAAGAATATCTTAGGCAGAATGAACATTTTCTTTATAGGATGAAGGGAAGGATGAATTATACTAAAAAAGAAAAAAGAAAAGATTAATATAATGTAATATAATTTTTGTTTAAAAATAAGAGAATCTCTTTACAAGAGGATGTGTACAAGAATTTTTAAGTGCACATAGAGAAACTGTGGAAGAAAATGCATCATGTTATCATTAGTTAATTCAACAGACTATTGACTTGAGGAGGTATACATATTTTTCCTTGTAAGTATATTTGGGGTCATAACAAGCAGATTTCGACTTTAGCATTTTGAGGAAAACCCTTTACTTAAAATTTTAAGTAATTTTTGAATACTTTTAATATATGGTTTATTTCATTTTTGAAGTTCACTTATTTGACAATGAAAAACACTCATTTCTTTGCTTAGTTCCTCTCCATTTTCTCTGTAACAGTGCTTTATGGAACACACCTATAGGTAGGTTGGTGATTAGAATTTAGCATGTTGGCTACTCTGACTTCCAATTAATTATTCTTAGGTAATTATCTGAGACACACTAAAGCTGATCTTTGCTCATTGTTCTGTTGAGCGTGGCTTTTTAAAGCTTCCACCAGCTGTCTAGTATCAGTTTTTTTAGCTACATTTTTTTTCTGATATCTTTCAGGATTTTTCCTCAAAAGTTATTTTGATCAGTCCCTCAAATACAATGTCCTGTATCTGTTTTTAAAGAACTTAAATAAAGTCTCCTAGAATTTTGTGCTGGTGAAAATGTATTTGCTTAGTTCTACATCTTGCTTCCAATTGCCCCTCATATCCCGGCCTCCTTAGAATTTATGCGTCAGCTTTGAAGAGTAACTCAGGCTAAGTGTAAGCATTTGCAAAACTAAATGTTTTTAAAATGCAAATAATTCCTTACTTTTCATGAGTTCTGAACATTTATACTAATTCTCTGAGTTTCAACCTATTGCAGTCTTTATTTCTATTTTTCTCTCCAAGTCATTGGAGTTAACAAAGGCAGACATGACTGCTGACAGTCCAGTTCCTCAGTTTGGACATAGAGCTTTCATTCTCATTTCAACCTGAACAATTTAATTTTTATTTATTTTATGTTTTTCATTTTTTAAGGCCATGTCAAAAACAAAGGAGGTTCTTATGTTTAAAACCTTAAAGCACTACCCTTAGAAGAAAAACAAAAAAAAGTTACACTTCATGAGTTTATCTTTGGCTCTCTCCCAGTATTTTCCTTGAACTTTTGTTATTACCAGTTGTCTTGGTTACTTTTCTATCCTTGTTGAGACAAAATACCTTGTTGACGCCCAAAGTGAAGGAAGGAGAGGTTTATTTCTTACTATTTCAGTCCATACTTAGCTGGCTCCAAGGCAGGGTGGTGTGGCTGAGGGGCAGCTGTTCATGGCAGCTGCAAGCAGCAAGAGCAAACCACACAAAAGAGGGAAGAAAATATCTCCTTCTGGACTTTACATTGTATGTTGGCTCCACCCCTGGGCATGTGCAGAACTCACACAGCCAATTCCAGCACTAGACAGCAAATCAATCACAAACACTAGATTCAGTGGCTTCCATCACTACATGAGTCTTGGGAGGCCACCTATATACAAACCATAACACCAATTCTCCACAAGACCTACCTTCCAGATACCTACAATCACATTCTATCCAGAACTTAAATTGCATTCAGATTCTGTTTTCTAATACTTATTTGTCCAGAAACTCAAAATATTCTTCCATGTTTCCCTTCCATCAGTGTATCATATCTTATCCAAATGTTACAGAATTATTTGATTCAGAATTCATATGTAGATATCCAAATTGGACAGGAAACCCCCTAGAAGCATGTTGCATTTAAAATTAGATTGTATTACAGTAACTTATCTTGTAGATATGCAGATGTGTTCATATCTGTGTTGTATTATTTCTGTCTTCTCCATAATGCAATAAATTCTTGCTTTTGAAAGAATAACACTACAAACTGCTCTTATGTGTCAAAGTTAGTGACTCTCAGATTAATGAAATTTATGATGAAGTTTTGGTCTATGACAAAATGAGAAAGGTAAAGACATGATAGTGTATGTTTGTAAAGCCAATTTGATTCACTTTGCAGAATTATAGGATATCCTGTAAATTGTGTCCTGTTTTAATGAAATAATTATTATGCTACAAAGTAGCATATTTTGAATGTCCTGATCTTGACAAAGCAAGTCTTGGTTGGATAATTCTGACTTAAGACCTCCCCAAAATGCTAAAGCCTTGTAACACAGTATATTCTGAGTTCTTAGGGGGCAAAACACTTTGTCATACTCCACATTATATCTCTATTACATAAAAAAGTATTTATTATATTACAGTATCCATTCTTTAGAGAATTGAATTATGAGGTATATGGAATAAGCTAAGTTTTTCAATGCTAATGTTAGGGTTTATGTGTTGTGGATCTGTTATAGCAGAAATTCTACCAAAATTACATGCGATAATTATTACTTCATATAAACCTCATGGTGTCATTTAGTCCTATCACTGCTCCTATTTTTCCAGTAAAAATTTTGCAGTCTATTTACTTATTCCCAAAGAGTTAACAAGATGACGTAAGCCTTCTTCCTTCCCATTTTCCCAAATCTTCATTTCTAGAAAACATTTCCTTTAGGCTTCGTAAAAACTTTCTACCATTGTACTCAGATTCCCAACCATCAAAACTGCACGTCCTCTTACCCTGCTGACTAGTTTCTTATCTATCTTCATATGTAAATCGTGCTAAATTTAACTAAAAGGCAAAAGGACCTAATTAAAAATTCCTCCAGCTCATTAGTCACAGCCCATAGTGCTGGAAGTACTTTTCAAGCAATGTCTTTCAGTCCTGGAAAAGTTGAAAATACACAACATGTCTTGTTAGCAGTTGATTCTTTCTCCCCTGGGAACTTTAGTAAATGATCTGAAGAAATATGTGTAATGTATATCTTGCTCTGTGTTAATTAGGCTTTTGTGTTTTCTCAAGTTTAATAATTTCATTCATATGATTTGACTTTTGCCAGTTGAATTTTTGACACTTTTATAAAGGAAAATTTTATTCCTTTAGAGAGAAACTTGTCTTTAAACATTCGCATATTTCCCTCTTATCTTTTAAGTACTTACTTCTCTTCTACATTTCAGTGCAGTCTGTTTGTTATCTTCTCCTGGAAGAAAAAAGACATTCATTCTCCAAGTTCACTCAAATTCTCCTTGGCCCAGAGCAATAATTATGCTTAATGTACACTATCAGTATACGGGGAATAGACAGGACAGTGGTTAACTAAGATCATGGCAGATTAATCCAGTTATTTTAACATATTAGTACACAGCAAATATGTTTAATATTGGTCAGTAAAAATTGGTCAATAAAATGTTGGTGGGTCAACCATGTCTTTTGTCAGTTTCAGTTAAATAAGAATGCACATATGCAGATTTTTGGGAGTAATATTTATGGTCCTTGATCATCAGTGATACAAAGGGCAGAACTAGAACATGGATGACAAAAACTCAAGTTTCGTCAGACTGATAGTCATGCAGTAAATATCAAAATAAATTTATGGTGGAATTGGCATAATTGATCAATGTGCACAGATCAATATGGACTTCTCAAATGCAATTCACTTTGTGCAATCTTGGTATACATCACCATATTTTTAAAATGTTTCAACAAAATAAAATAAAATGTTTCATTTCAGTTATAAAAGCATTATCTATGAAATTATCATATATCACCCGAGTTTGTATTAAAAGTCTTGAAAAAGAAAGAAAAAAAATGATTCTCAGAGAGTCTATTTAAATTAAAACATATTTTTGTCTTTGTATATATTAGCCTAATGGAGATCATAAGACTGGAGTCTTAAGAAAGCATCTTGGGGTGTAATTCAGCAGTCTAGTATTCACTTGTCAAGTGTGAAGTCCTGAAACAAAAATTGAGATATAGAAGCTGCTTATGATTGTAGCACATAAAGGGAAGATTAATATATTTAAAGGATGAAATAGTGCCGATAAAGGCAGATCTCAGTAATGCAAGAAACTGTTTCCAGTTAGGTCTGCCTGCCATATTGGCTAGGTATAGTGGGAAGTTTGGAGATGCCCTACTCATTGGATCACTAAGACCCAGGCTCACCATTAGGCGTAGAGTCTGGAGTCTTATGTAGACAGATTCTAGAGGAAGGACAGACATTTACATATGTGCTATTGGGGAAGAATATTTAGGTGGAAGAAAGTAAATATATGAAGAGAGATTTCCAAAGTCATACAAACAAACAAAACAAAAACAGAAAAGGAACATTTCGCCACTTGGAAATATCAAGATCCTCAGATTCCGAGAATCTGTTGTAGGGGATTACCGAAACTGAGACCTAGAGCAATTAGCTCAAGAGTTAGTAATTCGTCTTCCAGCTTCCTTAAATTTGACTTATTTTTAGTGCTGACCTACATTTTCTGGTGGAAGTAGGGGATACTTCTTTCATTTAATAGCCAGTAAATCTTTATGGAATAAGTTAATATCTGCCACACAATTTAGTAGCTATTAGTGATACAAGCCAAGTACATTCAGAATCAATTCTGGTTCTCAAAAAGCTTTCAAAAGAATAAAAGATATTCTTAGGTTAATACACATTTATGTGCTAACCTGTGCCTAATGAAAATTGTACTTTTTATAGTAAGTAATAAAGAAACATGAAGTAGATCATAGTGATGATGCTGGTGTTTTAGAGGCAGAAATCAAGAGGCTTGCCCAAGGAAGTGGTCTTTTTAAAATTTTCTTTTGTTTTTTTTTGCTGACGAGCAATATTACAAAGGGAGTTCAAGAGCACAAAAGCTGGATGAGGAGGAATGCAGAAGTGCTTAGTAAGTGAAAGATAGACAGTAAGCCTGTAATATGGAAATTCAAAGAAGAGATGTAAAAAGGCAAAAGAAGGAGAGACCAAACCACATAGACTCTTATGGGCTATTAGAACTGCTCTGGATTTCTATCCTACACTCAATGGGTAATCACTGAAAATATTTAAACTGACAGTGAAGGATCATATCTGTAGCTGAAAAGCAGTCCTTTTAGTAACTGTGCTGATAGAGTTGTGATGTGATATGGTGGTTAATTTTATTGGTTCTGTTGAACAATCCAAGCCATATGCAGATAATTGCTTAAACATTACACCATGAGAGTGCCCATGCGTCCCTGAGTGGGTTTTCATGCAAGGCTATCATTGTATTAGTAGGCAGAATCAGGCCAGGTTGCCTCTTTGGTATGGGCAGCTCTCATCCAATCCACTGAAGGCTTGAACTGAACAAAAGGCTGAATAAGAAAGAAACTGATCTCTCTTATATGAAACACCAAGTGCATGTGTATAAACGGTAGATCTGGCTTACAGATATAAAGTTGTATTTTCTCTATAGATGTCATTTGAACTTGTAGATTTGTATGTGATTTCTTAGAAAAAGACAATAGAATTAGGAGAAAAGAACACTAAGATTGAGCTTTGAAAATGTTTCACATTTAATAATGGAATATATCATGGTGGAAATCTAGTATGTCTTTAAAAGCCTCATGTGTTCAAAAGTAGGGCTTTTGGAAGGTGATTGGATTTTGCAGACTCTGTACTCATTAGAGGATTAATCCTTTGATGAATTCATAGGTGAATGTGCTGTTAGAAGGTAGGACCTGGTCAGAAAAGGCAGTCATTGGGGGCGTGACCTAGAAAAGTTGATCTCGGCTCCTGGATCCATCCTTCTCTCTATTCTTACTGGCCACCATGGTTGAATGCCTACCCTCTACCATGCTGTTCTACCATCCTGTTTCTGTGTTGGAGCCAGTGGACCATGCACTGAACCCATGAAGCAGAATAAAGTTTTCCTCCTTTAAACTGTAGATGTGAGATATTTTCTCCCAACAATGGGAAAGTGAGTAAAACAGAAGATAGCCTGTGAAAAGAAAATGAAAATGAGTCAACAGGGACCTGAGAAAGATAAGCAAACTATAGTACCACAAAAGACAAGAGAAAATTGTTTTTAATGAAGACAGAATGTTAATAGAACCAAACATGATGAAAAGTTAGCAAAGACAGGATTTATTTTTATATTAAGGTTATTGTTACACTTATATTGAACTTATCAAGAACCAGTTCTGTTTTTATTTTCCTGAAGGGAGATGCCAGGTTTCTGAGACAGAAAAATGTTAGTCAGAACTTTGTAGAGTGTTATGGTTATATGACAAAAGGGATACAGGCTGCAAAAAAGTTACTAAAATTTCAGCTAGAAGAAATATGAATACATTTAAACATGAAAAGAAAAAGTGTGCTTGAGGAGAAGAGTGCAACTAAGAATAGCAGTTTTCTTTGAATGTTCTTGGGTAATTATTTAGAATCAGAGACAGATTGTGAGATGCTATTAGATGACGGCATGGGCTCCTGTGTTGGTTTTAGGGTGCTGTCACAGAATACCTGAGATAAATCAACTTTCAGGTAAAAAAAAGTTTACTTTGGTTCGAGGTTTCAGTCTATGATTGATTGGCTCTGCTTTTCGAGGGGCTTGTGGTGAGGAAGTATAATATGGTGAGAACTTATGACACAGAAAGTTACTTACCTTGTAACCAGGAAGCAAAGAGAAAGAGAGGAAGAGAGGGCAGCAGTGGTCATGTAACTCCTTCAAGGGCAAACCCTGGTATGTAATCCAGTGTCCTTCCATTAGGCCCTATTTACTGAAGGTTTCACCACCTCCCAATGGCACACAGCCTTTAATAAACATGCCTTTGGGGGACACACATCCCACCCATGGCAAGCATTTTATATATTGTATGTTAGCTTTCTGGTAAGGTTTTAAAAAATTTTAATCTGTTGTTATTTCCTTTCTTATTATTGATCAGTATGCATTAATTCTTTGTATTCATAATTTTGAATGATTGATTTTAAAGAGAATCTCTTCTGATTAGTTAGGTATAAAGTTGTATGTATGCAAGCTCTACTCCTTTTTGAAGCTGATTTTTTTTTTATTAACTCAGTCATGTGTTTATCGCAAAACTGACTAAAATAGCGGTTTACAGTCTGAGCAGGTTTTCTCTGCTGTGATTTCTAGAATCTGCCTTCCTCATTCTAGTGGTTTGTTATTTTTGCTTGGGCTACCTTCCCTTTAAGTAGAACTAAGTACAGTATTTTACAGGAATTCTCCAGAGAACAGTTTCCCTGGAAGTTTTCTTTAACATACAATGACAATTCTGTGAGCTCAGCCAGAGCTTTGAAAGTTAAAGATGTAGAGCCCCAGTTCAGTAGTTTCAGAAGCAAAGCATCCATATACAGTCATGATTTGCTGGTACCTAAGCAGCAGGAGGGATGGGGAGAAAAAGTCTCTGGATGGGTACATCAGGCAGGGAGGAGGTACCAGGAAACCTGAACTAAAATGCTGGTTGATGTTTTCAAATTGAAACAGCAGCAGAGAGTCTGCCGTATCATTGAGATCCACTATTTTATTTATAAATTTGGATACTCTTATACTGAAGACTAAGCTCAATGATCTGCAGAGCAATGCCAGCAAGTTCTTTAGTCTTCTACACATGAGACAACACAATATTTCCAGACAAATCAGTTATAGCAAAGGAAGACTGCTTCTATCTGCAAGTGCTTTTCAGAATTGAAAAAAATTCTTCCATGAAAGCAATAGCCAGGAACGGCCACAGAATCTTCTGTGTTAGTCAGATTTTCTGTCCCTGAAACACAATGTATCTCATGTTTTCGGGGAATTCAGTTCATGGTCAGCTGGTTCCAAAGCAGAAACCTCATGTCAGCATGGTGTGAGCGAGCAAAACTGCTTATTTCATTGTGATTTGGAAGCAGAGCAGGGAACGTGGTCAGAGGTAAAATGGACCAGAGATCTTATACATACAGTATGCAAGGTCATGTTTCCATGACCCACTCAGGCACACCCAAAAGTGTGAATTATTAATCTGTTAGGGACTTCTTAGCCCTGTCAAACTGACATAGGATTGACAGTCACACCTTCCATGTCTATTTACCTTTCTGAAGTGTCCCTTTTCTCATTCCTTGTTCATTCGAGGTATTTTCAGATCTTTAGTAAATCCAGTCAAGAAGGAGGAAAGGAAGTGTGTTTGCATGAGAATCGCCCCTTTCTAATGTTATAATACATATTGAAAATGATTAAATATTCAAAGACACAGTACATTTGTTTTTCAAAAACATTTTTTAAATAGGAAGAAAGAGCCACTATTATGAAATGTCTAGAAAGGCAAACAACAATGTATTTAAATGTATGTATCAAATGGGCATGAGTCTACCCCCATCGCTCTGTAACCTCCTTATCTCCCTGTCTATCATAATTGAGACTTCTGTGGGTGGCACAGTGTTAACAACTGCATGAGACTTTTTGTTCCATGACCCTCCCTTTCCATACTCTTCTCCTCATACTGTATTCTTTCTCGTGTTGTTCAATATTGCTAACTTTTCTTGTAACCTCTAGTGTGTAGAGTTTCTGTCACATAGTAAGCATTGAAGACACTGATAAGTAAATGCACAAATTTTAATTTGTATTAAATATCTAATGAAGAATATTACATCAATATGATACATATTATATCATATTTTAAATTACTCACTGAACATATCCTTTAGTAATAGAATCCTAAAACTAAATATACTTTTTTCTCTGCGTTAAATGAAATGAGCTCATTTTTCTCCCTGGAAGGTGTACATGCGTATAGAATGTCAAAATATTACACAAATATGAACACACATACTAAATTTTAAAATATTTTACAGATTATTTCTTTAGTTGATTATATATTCATTGAGGAAATGTCAGATATATTAGTCAGAATACTTTTAAAAATCAGATTTATGACTTTGTGTAATTAAAATGAAAGGTATAAATCTGGATGTACTTAGGTCTAGGGTATCAAATTGTGTCATTCACAGCTTGATATGGCTTGTATTAGGTGTTCCCCCGAAGCCTCATGAGTTCATATGTTGGGCTTTTGGGAGATGTCTCAGTATAGGGCATCTGATACTGGAATTAAGGTTGTGTGGTATTAAATTAGTGCACTGATTGGAAGTAGCATAATTCTGGGTGTGGATAATGAAAGCCCTGTCCTGGGTGTGGATGGCGCCAATCAATAGGTTGACAGGCTGAATGAAATGTAAAGAGAGCAAGGGAGAAAAGGCTCTCTAGCACTGCTGCTTTACTGCCTCCTGCATGCTCCACCATGAAGTGTTTCTCTTCTAAGATGCCTTCTGCCATGCTGCTCTGCCTCAGAGGCAGCTAGCTATGGACTGAAACCTCCACAGACTGTGAGCTGAAATAAGCCGCTCCTCCTTTAACTTACGGGTTTGGGTATTTCGTCTCAACAGCAAGAAAGTAACAAAGACACAGCACCTCCTGAATGGCTCTGTCTTCTTTCTTGTGCTTTTCCTTTCAATCTATCCCTTCTTATGTTGTCTTTTTATTATATGTTGATTTTGCTTTTCCTGGAGATTTATTTTTCTTCAATGATATGAAACTACAACTTTTTGGAGTCATAAAAATTTTCTAGTCAATTTGATGTTGTACTCTAAGGATAATTTGTCTAAATCACATCATGATAATTTCTTTGGTTAAAATTTCTTTATTGTACCAATGTTATAAATTGTCTTATGAATTTAAAACATTTAGAAGAGTATTCCTTACTGTAGGAATATTACTTTTTAATGTAAAATATACTGACTTCTTTTTGACTTATACTTGACATAGCCATTTTTTTTTTCCAGTAAGGAAACTTAGGAAGAATATAGAGACTGCAGAGTAATAATATGTTCTTCTTTGTATATGAAAATGACAGTCTTGACCTGCCATTAGTTGGGGCACTTACAGTGATGATAGATTTTTCTGGATCCATCTGCCTTTCCTTCCAGGCACACCAGGCTTCTCAGGTCGAAAGACATAATCAGTGGCCTGAGAACACAGCAACACTAATGAGCATGACCCTGACCCTATGAGAATAGTGTTCTGACCCTCTGACCCAAACAAAAATAGGAAAGCCTGAATAGTA
>RJWT010005388.1:0-31136 GCA_004365215.1 Cuniculus paca | reverse complement strand
GCTTGCCAGGCAGGCGCTTAGGCCACTGAGCTAGATCCTCAGCCCTAAATCTGTTTTCTACTATTTGATTCCAATATGTGAGAAGATAGGAACAGCTTTTTTGAAGAAAACAAAGGATATTAAGGTAGCCATTGTTGATTTCTTACTGTCTGATTTGAAGGCCTGTAATGCTTTCACTTTTGTTTTATCTGGTTTTATATTATTTTGTTTTGTTTGAGTTTATTGTGTGTGAATGTGTGAACAACCATTTTGAAGAAAACAAGAGACACTAGGGTAGCCATTGTTAATCTCCTATCATTATGTTTTGAAGACCTGTATTGCTTGCAGTGTTCTGTTCTGAAATGCTTTGTTGTGTTTAACTATGTTCTGTTTTGTTTTGTTCTCTTACTCTTTTTTCTTTTTTTTTTTTGCGGCACCGGGGATTGAACTCATGACCTTGCACTTGCTGGGCAGGCGCTTAAACCGCTGAGCTAGATCCCCAGCCCTGGTTTTGAGACAGGGTCTCACTATGCCATTTAGGCTGGCCTTGAGCTCACTTTGTAGCCCAGGCTAGGCTCTCAAACTCACAATGATCCGCCTGTCTCAGCCTCCCGAGTGCTGGGATTACAGGCGTGAGCCACCACGCCCGGCTTGTTTTGTTCTCTTTAAAATAAAAAAAATAAGGTAAATAGATTTTTTAAGTTGCAAAAGTAATTTATACGGACTCATTACAAGTGAACCAATACAAAGATAGGTAAAGAAGAAACTGAAAATATTTATATGCTATTTCATAGAGTGAAAGAAACACTATTTATTACTTATCTGTAGTCATTGGGATTGTTCCTTGTGCTTTACTCTTACAGACAGCAAGCAATACACGAACACACATACTATCAAGGCAGTTTGGATATTGTGCATATGTGTGTGCTACCTATATCTGCATTACCTCTCCCTCTGTGTGTGCATGTGTATGTGTGTCTTTGTATGTCAGTGCTTTTATTCTTCAAAGTGGGATTATGTTGGAAATATAAATATTCAGTTAAAATACACAATGCTACCTCACTTTCCCAAAGTGGGAGCGGTTTGCATTCACAGCACTGATTATTTTTTCCAGTGTTGGAGATCAAACCCGGGCCCTTGCACGTGCTAGGCAAACACTACCCCTGAGCTACATTCCCAACCCCAGCAGCAATTTTTTTTTTGATACCAGGAATTGAACTCAGGACCTCCCACTTGCCAGGCAGGTGCTGTGCCGCTGAGCTACAGTCCCAGTCCTCAGCAGCGGTTTTTTGGTGCTTTGCTCATACAATCTCAAGCACTAGGCATTACCATTACATGCATTTTTGCCAATCTGGTGAATGATGTAGATGGTTTCAGATCGTTATTTTAATTTACTCTCCGTGGCCACCAGTAAGGTTGAGCATTTTTAAATATATTTTTTGACTTTTAATTTTTTTCTGCAAGATGCCTCATCATGAACTTTTCCTATCTTCCACTGGGCAGCTGTAGTTTCCTCAGCAGTTCTGAGAAGTTCTTTATATACAGTTCCAGGAACACTGAGCTTTTGTCTGCCGTATGTGCTATGAAAATTCTCCCCATTGTAACATTTTCTCATGTTGTTTTTATTACACAAATTATTTCGTTGGGTATGGAAATGTTGAATGCGTACTTACTTTGGCCATTTCTAATTTTAAAACTTGCATGTCAAGTCAGCCTGGCTGGGGGTGGGGCTCAGGGGCAGAGCACCTGCTCAGCGTGCATGAAGCTCTGGGTTCCATCCCTATTTCTTTCATGGCTAGATTTCCACCTTGCATGAGGAGGCTTCTCCCCCAAACCCGGTGAATACACAGCTGCTTCCCTGGCCTCTTTTTCCACTTAGGAGTCAGGATGGCCTTCAACTCCCCAGCTTAAAACCCTTCCCTAGCTTCCCACTGCCTTTGATATAAACTCTCAAGACCTCGACGTGGCTGAGGAATCTGAGAAGAGGGCAGAGTGCTCCATGCTAAGGCAGACCCGGTAAGCACAGAATGAAGTGCGTCCAGCCCCAGCCAGGACCTCCCTGTGCCTGTGGGATTCATCTCAGGAGAGAGAAGGAAGCTGGGGTTCACCCTGAGCTACTCCATTTCCCGCTTCCTTTGACTTGATACATGAGAGCTTTAATTGCTGATCTTCAAATCCAGAGTATCTCAGTAGCCTGGAAATGCATTTGTTCTTCCTTCACCCCAGCAGGTGAGTGGGCACTGGGAGTCACTTCCTAAGTCTCCGAACGGACAGGAGCTGCTTGCATTGGCCCCTCAGCTCCCAGACCTCCCTGCCCTCCTACCAGGAGTCCTGAGTCTCCTCTCTGTCAGCCAACCAGAAGGAGGCAAGCCCAAGCAGTACTCGTCACTAGATGCCCCTCTTGGTCTTGATAGCAGATGAAAAGAGCCAGTCCTACTTGGAGTTCTCAAGCTCTGTTGCCCACCTTGGGAGGGTTCACAGGAGAAGCGTGTGGAATGGAAGAACACTCACTGCACTGGTCTCTGAATTATAGGAGAGTTGGCTGGCCACTTCTGAGCCTGAATCCCAGAAGCTCTCATGACATCTGGAGCTCACCTTTTTTTCCTTATGGTCCAAGGTGCTTTGGTGGGACTCTTGCCTTTGGTTTCCTATGGTTGTTGTGGGCACCATGGAAACAGCAGGGAAGATTCTGAGCACTTCCTGTTCCAGGTTCTGGCTTCAGCAGAGCAGTTCCGGGTCTCTGGTATCAGAGAGGCTAGAACCCCGGACCCCGCGCGAGGGTGAGCACAGGCCAGCCTGTGAGCCACAGGTGCTCACAAAGACCTGTTAGGTGGCGCGCACTTCCTCCCCATCTCCCTCCACAGAGGCAGTGCCATTCCCCAGAGTGCCATGCTCCCTTTCAGTACCTGGGCCACCTCTGCAAGGGTCTCCACGAAGATCAACCTCCCGAATCTCATCCCTCAGCTGTGAGACTAGACTGGAATGTTCTCTAATCCCTCCCAGCCCTAGCATGTGAAGGTGTTCCGTTTCTAGTTTCAGCCTGCAGAATGTTTTGAAAAAACATTTGAAATAAAAATCAAGTTTTACATTATTAAAGGTTATGGCCTAATGGTGAGTGATTTTTAACCTGCTGTCCCTGGAATCTAAGAACTGCCTAATAAAGACAAGACCAAGAGACTCCATGCCAGGGGCCAGGGAGACCATGGAGTGTCTTCAACAGCTTTGTCTGCAAAGCCTCTGCCCCAAACTCGAGAATGGGGAGGTGGTAGTCACATCAGTCATGTCCACCAGGAATCCTGGTTCATCAAAATCCTGGACCACTGCCCTTGGGCTTGCAGAGAACCTGAGTCATAGTAACAAGAAAGTCAGCTCATGGAACCCCCAGACTGGCTTTCGTGGACTTCCTCAGACTCTCTCCCAAGTCAAGTAAATTGCAAAGTAGTGCAGGAAGGTAGCTTCTCTGTCTACCTGTGATTGTGTTCTGGAAAATATGAAACACTGTTTAGATGTATTCAGAGGTTTGTAAGACACTTTTGAATTTACCTCCTTCCTCAGTCCCCAAATCCTGCTCTTCTGCCCCTCCTGATGTTCACATTCTCTGTGCAGAAGTTGGTTACTCTAGGAGGGTTTTGTGAGTGACTTACCCATCTCTGTACACCAAAAGCCTGAAAGTCAAAGTTGGCCCTTAGGAAGTGCTCAACAAATGTCTCCAGAATTGGCTAATTGTGTGCACTACTTAGCCACCACCCTACCTTTGCTGGTGGATGAGCCTTGCTGTGTGCATACGGCCATTCTTGCACGTGGGTGTAGGTCTGTTACGGTCTGGTGTTTGCCCCCATCTGTAGCGTCCTTGTGTTTGACTACATTCATGTATGCTTGTGTTAGGGGAATCTTTGACTGTTCAAGCAGCCCTCAAGGGTGCATTTTGATTCAGGGCAGTGTCTCTGGTTGTACACTGGATTTGGGGTTTAGGAGTGAAATGGGAGGGAGTTCACTACAGGGTGACCCTAGTGACTTCCACTCAGCTGGAAAGCAGCTGATGCTCAGGGTCTTGTGCTTAGTAGAAGCTGATGCTTCTGGAGCCGCAGTCGTATCTCAGGAGAGGTCCAAAGGAAGCCACCAATGCTCACCTCTCAACTTAGCACCTCGGGAGGGGTCAGCAGAGCTGGGGAAGGCTGTGCTGGGGGGAGAACTGGCAGGAGAAGAACAGAAGCAGCAAGGAGCCAGAAACACTGCCTTGGTTTTATGGCTGGGGATTAGAACCCCCGGTTCAGGGCCTGCTCATCCTCCCCTGACCCTTGGGTGCAGCCAGGCAGGAAGCAGATGCCTAACAGCTGCTGCTGGGGCCACAGAAGCTGCAGAGCCAGAGCCAGAGCCAGAGCCTGTCCCCCTGAGCCAGGCTATGTGTCCTCTCTCATATGTGAAAAGTATTGCTGGGATTTTTTTTTCTTTTTAAAAATACAACACATTTATAGGCACAAATTCAGAGGCAAACTATTTTGACAACAAAAATAATTTTGAGTTCTAAGACCAAAGTTAATTGCCGTTAATAGTAAATCAATATTTTGTACACACACACACAGGCACATTTCAATGCGTTCTTAATCATTGTTTTCACCTGGTTGTTCAGTTAATGCTGCGTTGCATATATTTTCTCCCACATTTCTGAGAGTGATACGTAATGGTGATGCCGTGTTTTGTGATGTGGAGACAGACTGTGGCTAGGTAACCTTGTGTTAGCCATCAGTGGCTCGAGGTGCAGGCCCCGAAATCAGGCAGTACTCTGCAGGAGGAGCAGAAGCTCACAGACAGCCACAGAGACATATGCACACTCATGTCGAGTCTCTGCTTTCCCCAGACATTAGTGCACGCCATTCCTCTTCATTGAATCTGGTTTGTTGCTTCCCCCAGCCCAGTGCCAAGACCATGGGGAGTGTGTGTGTGTGTGTGTGTGTGTGTGTGTGTGTGTGTCTGTCTGTGTGCGCCTCAGCAGGAGTCTATACACAAGTAGACAGATTTTCTATGTTTCTTCCTCTTCATTCCCCACATTTCTCAAATAATTGCCCCTGGAACATAGGGCCTCATATAAGAGTTCATTTAAGAAAGCTGAAATGTGTTCTTTACTCTGGACCATCAGCTCTCTGGGTACCACTTATGCAGCAACCTGCTGAGAACAAGGCCTTAAGCTCCCCCTAGTGGCCATGATGGTGAAGCATTCCAGGTGTCAGACCCCACTGTACCTTAAGCAGAAGCCCCGGGGTGACTGAACCCATCTTTCTGCAGTGTGTAAGCTCCAGGATCCAGCGCCTTTGACCCACACTCAGAGTCCTCAGCACACGCCTACCTCACGGAGCTCTCAGGAGCTAAGCTAGAATCCAAAGTCAAAGATAACAAATATACATAAATGGGACTAACTCTAGCGTATTTTCCTGAAAGCTCTCCCTGATAACCCTCAACATGTGAACCAAGTACAGTGGCCCAACCCTCTGGGGCCAGCCCACGGGAAGAAAGGAGGAGGGTGGGATGAACACCCAACATTCCACCTAACATTCCAGCTTTGGGGGTATGCCCAAGGAACTGATTTGTCTCACCTGCCTTGGAGTCCTGATGAAAAGCTGGCATGTTTTGGATCCCTAGAGCTCACTAGGAAAAAGAGAGCTCAGTATTTTGTTGCCGCACCAGAGTAGCTGCATTAACACATATGGACAGCAGAGCACAGGAGAGTGCAGGCTCCCAAAAAGGACCTGGGAGCCCTTTCTAATTGGGACATTATGTGCTCACACTCAGAGAAGATACATCCCCACAAAAGATTTGTGAGACCCCCACAGTCATTAGCCAGGTCCACTGGTAGAGGTTTTCTCCGAATTAAGCTGGTATGTAAAGACTGGGAGAAATGGCTGCTTGGATGAACAAACACCCAAAAAGAAAAATAAAAGGCCACATGAAGAAACAGCCTAGTCCAAAGAATAAATAAACCTCCAAAAGCTGACCATGAACAAAGGGAGACTGATGAGTGCATTGCCTGACAAGGAATTAAAAATAATCCTCACTGTACTACAAAGGAAGAGTAGAAGGAAAAGTGGCTGAAATGTGTTCTTCACTCTGGACCATCAGCTCTGGAGGCTGGGCCCTCCTCTCAACAACACTGTGGGAAATTAGAGACATGAGTACTTGTGCCCAGAGAGGTTAAACAACCTACCCGGATCACACAGCTAGAGGTGGCAGAGAGGAGATCTTAAGAGACTAGCTCCTCACCAGGGGCAGGTGCTGGCAGTGAGCTGTCCTCCCCACTTCTGCCACGTCATCCTGGAAAGTGAAGAGGACTGTGATTGTCTCTGTCCTGACCTTCTCCTGTGCACATCTCATGCCTCTAGTTCATCTTGACACAGTCCTTAAGGGCTTCCGTGGTGAATCACATGAATGGAAACAAAGCACTCAGTACCCACAGTGAAGTGTGCTAACCAAGGGTGGAGGACAGAGCTGCATTCCTGGCCAAGATAGGGTAGTGGGGTCACTGAGCAAAGAAGTGAGCTGACCGGCAGAGAGGAGGCGAGGGGACGATTCACATACTCAGAGGGAATCTGTCCTTGAGGGAGAGAGAGGCTATGGGCATAGCATTTAATAGTGGGCTCCCCAAATTTAAAAATATGTGTGCATCTGGGCTGGGGTTGTAGCTCAGGAATACAGCATATGCCCAGCATGCAGGAGACCCTGGGTTCCATCCCCAGCACCAAGGGAAGTGCAGCTCTTCAGGGGGTCAGCTGGGCTGCTGGGGGAAAAAAGTGTATGTACTTGGAGAAAGAACAAGACAACATGTGAAATTCAGGAGCTGGGGGAGAATTCACAGCTGAACCTTGACCATAAACCGTCACAGAACACTAGCACAGGCCAGGGTACTAGCACTGTGGTGGATCAAACAACACGAGGCCACTCCGTGAGCATGTATAAACACAACATGAACATTATCAGTCACAGAAGGGGCCAAGCACTTCGGTCTTGGTTCCTTGACCACTCCAGCCTTACCTTTACTAAGTACGGTCTCAGTAAGACTCACAGAGAGACTAGTTTCAGAATTGTCCCCATCCCTCATCAACAGCATCCAATACGATGCCAAAGATTGCTTCATTAATCTCTCCCCTGAACCATGCACTCCTATGTGATGCCGGTCCAAAGACCCTCTTCCAGCACAGCCTCATGGCTCCCCCTGGCGTGCGTCCCTCCTCACTGCAAGGAGCGATAGACCCAATGAAGCTGGTGTTCCCAGCGACGCTGGGCAGCCAGGCGTGGTGGCACATGCTCCGAACCCCCGCACTCGGGAAGCTAAGTCAGGAGGATCGTTGTGAGTTCGAGACCAGCCTGGGCTACAAAATGAGCTCAAGGCCAACCTGAACTGCATAGCGAGACCCTGTCTCAAAAAGAAAACAAACAAAAAAAATCAGCAGTGCTGGGCTAGACTGGTGACACCTGTCGCCCAGGTGAGCCACTCGTAAGGTTTAGACAAAGGAATATATTCGTACATGTATACAAGGGCACTCACGCAGCATGCAGAATGATAGCAACATATGGAAAACCATATAACGCCCCCCATTCCCGGAGGTGGCGGTGAATCCAGGGCGCTTTGGTACCATGAACTTTACGGAACTATTCAGAATGAATGGTTGTATTTATTGATGTAAGTTTGTCAGTTTGCAGTACATTGGGCTCCATAGAGCTGGCACCCAGGCAAGCGAAAGTTGACTGGCACTGGGTGATTGTGGCTCACTGAGAAAAAAAATAACTAACCAAGGGCTGAAGGAAAAATACAAAAAAAATTATTGCTGCGCTAAAGGAAAGCTTGATGTAAAAAAAAAAAAGTCACCATGGCTATATAAAGCAAGAGGGAGAAAGCTGAAAATAAGTTGGCTCCAGCATTTTCCCTTGTCTGTAAGTAATTTAACATCCTGTATATAATTCAATAATTTTAAAGAAAATACTGAAATGTAAGACTGCATGATTTACTTTTAAACTGAACCGTGTCTTTTTTGGTATGCTTTATGTACCACTGAGCCTGTCTTTAGATAGCTTTCCCCGAGGTATTTTCAACAGCCACTAACCTTGCCTGATACAGCCCGGGGGCATGGAAATTTACAGCAGGTTCCTGCTAGTGCACAGCAGGGGTTATATATCGAGATGGTCGTTTTTTTCATTTGTAGTTGTTTCTGGTGCAGTTTATACAAAATAACTTTTAACTGAATATCACTCTAATTGCAAAAAAAAAAAACCAAAAAAAAAAAAAAAACACTTGCAGCTATTTTGTTGACATCTGAAATGCTTCTAAGTAAAAACAAATAATTTTACCAAAAAAAAACAAAACCCAACTTTAAACTGGGTGTGGCGGTGCATGCCTATTCCCTAATTCCGCTTACTTGGGAGGCTAAGGCAGGAGAAACACAAGTTTGAGGTCAGCCAGGGCAATTTAGTAAGACTTTGTCTCAAAATAAGACCTAAGAAACAGCTGAGGATATAGCTTAGTGGTAGAGTGCCCTGGGTTTGATCTCCCGGACTACAAATGCTCCCCGCCCCCCCCCAGTTTACTGTATAACATGATGTTCAGATTACAGGATAAGGTGGGAAAAAGTTAACAAATGGAAAACAGGACCCCTGCAGATGGCTGTGTGGGTATGGTACTGCACAACTCCAAATAATCTTGCTTTCCTAAACAAATAACACATTTCATATATCAAAAAAAGAATAAAATACGCAAAAATATCGACAGGCAGTAGCAGGCAGTGCCTTTGCCCTGAGATGGGACTCACTGTGCAAGAGGAGCTGTTTGAACTTGGGGACACACCGTAATGGTGACAATGACAGCTGGTGGCCCTAGAGGCCTCTGTAAAGAGATGTAGCAGTGGAGAGGAGCAGCAGATGTGGAGGACTGCACTGGCTGGTGCGGCTGGTCCTGATAATCCATGGCTAAGACTAAGGGTCACAGAAAAAATGTGGTGGCAAAGAACCAGGGACTAAGGCCAAATGAGCAACAACTTCTCAGCTCCAACAAACTTAAGAGGTAAGATCTTCCAACAGACTCAAAACCCAAAAACCAGCTGTTTTAGTTACTTTTCTCTCGTTGCTGAGACAAACACCTGACACCCAAAGTGAAGCAAGGAAAGGTTTATTTAGCTTACAGTTTCTGTGGATTTCAGTCCATAATCAGCTGGCTCCAAGGCAGGGTAGCATGGCACTGGGGCAACACTTCAAGGCAGCAGCCAGAACAAAAGGGGGCAGCTGTTCACTGCGGCTGCAAGCAGCAAGAGCAAACCGTGCCAAGAGAAACACACCCCCATCCCGACCTTACATTGTATGTCGGCTCCACCCCTGGGCGGGTGCAGAACTCACACCGCCAATCCCAGCGCTACACAACGAGTCAACCACAAATGCTAGATTCAGCTGCTTCCATGACTACATGAGGTTGGGAGGGCCATCTATATACAAACCGTAACACCAGCTACACCTGGAAGATACCTCAGAGAAGTAATCATCACCTAAGGGTCCTAAATACTACCAATAAAGCAAGCCACCATAGGCAACTTTACAAGCATCACCCCAGGAATTAAACTAGAAAAGAGAGAAAAGAAAATGAGAAGACACTTAAGTAAAATGCAACTTAGACATCCAGCTCACCAAATGCAAATCTGGGGAGCAATGAGGTGGGACAATCCAAAAGCACCCCCCCCACCAGGTCTCCCTGAAGCAGAGACAACAAAGAAATTGAATGAGGCTCTGGAAAAAAATGAAATCAGAAAAAAATCTCTTTGGTAACTACAGAGATTACCAAAATACACACCATGCCTAGCAACATTAGAGCAGACACAGACAAAAAAACAGATGAGCTTAAGCAAATTATGGAAGCTTAGCATAGGAAAGAAATGGAATCCAGGGCCGGGAGTTTAGCTCAGCAGCACAAACAAACACCTGTCTGGCAAGTGTGAGGTTGTCAGCTTGGTCCCTGGTACAAAAAGGAAAGAAAGGAAGGAAGGAAGGAAGGAAAGAAGGAAGGAAGAAAGGAAGGAAGGAAGGAGAGAGAAAGCAAGCCAGCCCATAAAGCAGATCCAAGCAGATATCCAAAAGAATAAAAACTCCATTGAAGGCAAGCCATGCAGGGCCCAGAAAGAGAGAAGTCAGCACCATGCTGAGAATTGGCCATGCTGGGACTGGGAGGAGCCCACTAAGAAGCCAAATAGCTGGCCTTTCTGGTAAGCCGTGCAAGCCATGTAAGGCCCAGGAAGAGAGAAGTCAGCATCTCCTGTGAGCCTACCGGTGCACAGGCTGAAAATCAAGAACTACCCGCTTCCCCGCCATAAACAACTGACTGATTTGGAGGACAAGCTGAGTTGATAGCAACTGAAGTACAAAAAGCAACTGAATGCTTATATTGTTTGGTTGGCTTTGTAGGTCTAGAGCCAGCAGTCTGAGCATCTGTTGGGAGGATGACAGTATGCAGTATAGCAAATACAGGGGATTTCCTACTATCTTGTCTTTGAAATCCAATACTGTTCTGTTTGTTTGGCTTTATTTAATGTTCTGTTTTGATTGGTTTTATTGTGTTTTGTTTTGGTTTGATTTTGCTATATCTGGTGGAATGGACAACTGTTGTGAAGCTAACATGATATACTGTGGTGAACATTGTTGTTTTCCTGTTATCCTGCTTCGAAGTTCTGTACCAATTTCACTGCTTTGCTTTGATTGTCTTAATTCTGTTTTGTTTTGTGGGGTTTTATTATCTTTAAAATTTAAAAACAAGACTCCATTGAAAATATTTGAAGTAGATTAGGCCAATGTGAGGACAAAATTTCAGATATTGAAGACAGGTTTGCAGTTAGCAACCAGGAAAAAAAACATTTCTCAAAAATAGCAAGGGATCATGAGAAATCAATCTAGCAGCTGCTAGATGAGACAAAGAAGAATAACTTAAGATTAATTGGAGTCAATGAACAAGCAGGAAATATCATAAATGACATTTAAAAAATGTTTACAGACATCATGACAGAAAACTTTCCTGGTAGAGCAAAAGAATTTGACATACAGATAAATGAGGCATACAGAACTCCAATTAGCAATGATTAAAAAAAAATCTACAGCTGGGCATATCATAGTCAAGATTCCAAAAATTCAACACAAGAATAGAATCCTAAAAGCTGTTAAAGAAACAAATTTCCTATAAAGGAAAACCCATCAGAATCATGGCAGACTTCTCAACACAAACTGTCAAGTCAAGAAGATGCTGGAGTGAAGTATTGCAAGTCCTGAAAGAAAACAACTTCCAACCCAGACTGATGTACCCTGCAAAATTATCTTTCAAAGTTGATGGAAAAATAAGACACTTCCATGACAAAGAATATCTGAAGAAATTTATGACCACCAAACCAGCACTCCGAAATGTTCTGAAGGACATTCTAGAAAGAAATGATAAGGACTATAGCTCCATAAACCCCAACATAAGGAATACAACAGGGAAAGCAAATAATTAGAGAGGGAAAAAAGAGGAAAGACAACAACAGGAAAATAACAAGACAAGGATAAATCAATATAAGACAGCTATAACTATCAATGTTAATGGTCTCAGTTCACCAATCAAAAGACACAGATTGGCAGAAAGGATCAAGAGGCAAGATCCAACAATATGCTGCATACAAGAAACACATTTAATTCAAAAAGAAATTCATAGACTGAAAGTCAAAGGATGGAAAACAATGTTCCATGTGACAGGAACTCAGAAAAAAGCAGGGGTAGCTATTTGATTTGCGGACAAAGTGAATTTGAAGCCAAGACTGATTAAGAGAGACAAAGAAGGTCCCTATATCCTCATAAAGGGAATAATCCAAGAGGAAGAGATAACAATCAGAAATATATGCAACAAATACCAGTGCACTCAACTATATAAAACAATTACTAATGGATATGAAACATCAAATAAGCCCTAATACAGTTGTAATGGGAGATCTCAATACCCCACTGTCACAAAAAGATAAATCAATCAGACAAAAAAATCAACAATGGAATATTAGAAATAAATCAAACTTTTGAACAAATGGACCTGGTAGATGTCTATAGAGTGTTCCACCCCACAATATCAGAATACACATTCTTCTCAGCTGTACACAGGATATTCTCCAAAACAGACCATATACTGTCTCATAGAACATGCTTCAGTAAATGCAAAGGGACTGAAATTATCCCATGCATACTATCAGACCACACTGCAATGAAATTGGAAATCCATGCCAAAGGAAACCACAAGAACTTCATAAACACATGGAAATTAAATAGCACCCTACTGAACAACCAGTGGGTCACAGACGAAATTAAAGAAGAAATTAGACAGCTTTTACAGTTGAATGATAACGACAATACAATATACCAGAACTTGTGGGACACCATGAAAGTAGTCTGAAGAGGGAAATTTATAGCAGTAAATACCCATATCTAGGAAAGCAGAGCAAGTGCATATAAACAACTTAATGTTGAACTTCAAACTTCTAGAAAAAGAAGAGCAGGCTAAACCAAAAGCTCCTACAAGGGAGAAAATTATAAAGATCAGAGCAGAAATTAACAAAACAGAGACTAAAAAAAACAATACAAAGAATCAATGAATTGAAGAATTGGTTTTTTGAAAGATTAAATAAAATTGACAAACCCATAGCCAACCTTATCAAAAAAAGGACTCAAATCCACACAATTAGAAATAAAAAGGGTGAAATCACAAGACCCTGCAGAAATCCAGAAAATCTATACCTACTTTGAAAACTTGCATTCTAACAAGATGGAAAATACAGAAGAAATGGACAGAATTCTAGATACATATGAATTACCAAAACCAAATCAAGAAGATACAAAAATCCTAAATAACTCCATATCAATAAATGAAATTGAGAATATAATTAAAAACTAATCAACAAAGAAAAGTCCAGGCCCTGACTGATTCCCTGCTGAATTCTACAAGAAATTTAGAGAAGATCTAACACCACTACTTCTCAAACTCTTCAGTGAATTTGAAAGGGAAGCAAAACTTCCAATTCATTCCTGGAAGCAAACATTACCCTGATACCAAAGCCAGAGAAGGACCCAACTGAGAAAGAGAATTTTAGGCCAACCTCCCTAATGAACACTGATGCAAAAATCCTCAATAACATACTGGCAAACAGACTGCAAAGAATCATCAAGAAGATTGTACACCATGGTCAAGTAGGATTCATTCTGGGATGCAGGGAAAACTTTTGACAAAGTCTAGCACCTATTCATTATAAAAATCCTACAAAAAAATTGGAATAGATGGTCTTTAACTCAATCTGATAAAACCCATATACAATATACCAACAGCCAACATCTTACTAAATGGACAAACACTGAAACCTCTCACTCTAAAATCAGGAACAAGACAAGGATGCCCACCATCTCCACTCTTACCAACATAGTCCTGGAAACTTTAGCCAGAGCAATTAGACTAGAGAAAGAAATAAAAGGAATAAAGATAGGAAAGGAAGAAGTTAAACTATCATTATTTGCAGATGACAAGATACTCTATGAAAAAAACCCCAAAAACTCCACCAAAAGACTTCTAGATTTAATAACCAAATTCAGTAAAGTAGCTGGTTACAAACTCAACATTCAAAAATCAATAGCCTTCCTGTACATGAATAACAAACTCACTGTGAAAAATCAGGGAAACAATACCTTTTCTAATAGCATCCAAAAAAATGAAACACCTAAGAATCAATCTAACAAAGGATGTAAAAGACCTCTACAATGAAAACCACAGTACTCTGAAAAAGAAGACTGAAGAGGATATTAAAAAGTGGAGAGATATCCTGTGCTCTTGGGTAGGAAAACCAATATAGTGAAAATGGTCATACTTCTGAAAACTGTGTACAGATTCAATGCAGTCCCAATCAAAATTCCAATAGTGTATCTCAAAGAATTACAGAAAACAATCCTAAAATTCATCTGGAACCAGAAGAGACCTAGAATAGCAAAGGCAATCCTGGGCAACGAAGACAAGACAGGGGGCATCACAATCCCTGACTTGAAATTATACTATAAAGCTACTGTGTTAAAAAAAAAAAGTGTGGTACAAAGAAAACAGACCAGAAGATCAATGTAACAGATTAGAAGATGCAGAAACAACTCCAGACACACTAAGCCACCTTATCTTTGACAAAGGTGCCAAACACATTCACTGGAAGAAAGATAGCCTCTTTAATTAATGGTGCTGGAAAAACTGCCTCTACACATGCTGAAGACTAAAACTGGACCCATGTCTTTCAACGTGTACTAAGCTAAAATCAGAATGAATCAAAGACCTCAATATTAAAACAGAAACATTAAATCTGCTGGAAGAATGAGTAGGTAAAACTCTTGAAGACATTGGGGTAGGCAAGGACTTGATGAACCAAACCCAAATTGCACAGGAACTATCAGAAAGAATCAACAACTGGAATCTCACTCTACTGAAAAGCTTTTACACAGGAAGAGAAACCACCAACAGAGTGAGGAGACAACCCACAACATGGGAGAAAACATTTGCAAACTGCTCCTCAGACAAAGGATTACTATTGAGAACATATAAAGAACTAAAAAAAAAAAAATCAATCCTGCCAGAATTAAAGACCCAATCCAAAAATGGGCATCTAAGATGAATACACACTTCTCAGATGAAGAAATACAAATGCCAAATAAATATGTGAAAAAAAGTTCAACATCACTGGTCGTTCGAAAGATGCAAATTAAAAAAACACTGAGATTTCACCTCATCCTAGAAAGAATGGCTAGCATCAAGAAATCAACCAATAACAAATGCTGGTGGGGCTGTGGGGAAAAAAGGAACCCTTTTCCACTTTTGGTGGGAATGCAGACTGGTACAACCACTGTGGAAATCAGTGTGAAGATTCCTCAAAGAACTAGGAATAGAGGTCCCATTTGACCCAGCTATTCCCCTTCTGGGTATCTGCCCAAAAGAATTAAAAACATCATGCCACAGTGATGTATGTGCACCCATGTTTATAGCAGCACAGTTTGTTATAACCAGATCTTGGAAACAACCCAAATGCCTATTGACTGAGGAATGGACAAAAAAGATGTGGTATTTTTGTACAATGGAGTACTACTCAGCCATAAAGGATAAACTGGAGACTTTTATATGTAAATGGATGCAACTTGAGAACATACTCATTAGTAAAATAAATAAAACACATATGTGTAAACATATTTTCATTAGTATGAGAAGCTGAAAAAAATGTATATGTGTAATATATGTACGTAAAAAATAGTTAAGATAGTTATACTACTGATTTCTCTGAGTTCATTGAAGAGAAAAATTTGTACGGTATTGTTGGGACAATTGAATGCAGATGTCTAGTGCTCTGCGTGAATGATTTGGGAATGACAATGTGCAATGTATGTACCATTGCTGCCCCGATTGACGTGTTTTGTAATTTTGTTGTAGTTTTTTTCTTCTTCTTTTTTCTCTTTTTATCCTTGAAATAAAATGGATTTGGAAAAATAAGTATCGACAGCTTCTTGCTCTGGAGATTATGAAAGGCTTTCTCCTGTATCAGTCAGTATTTACTAGAGAAACAGATACAATACAAATACATAAGAATTTACAAGCCTGGCTTCCAATAGGCACCCAGAGTCAGATGAGGAAGAGTGCAGTGTCTGTCTGCACACTGGAGAATCCAAAGGTCTGGAGGTCACTGCAGTGTGCATGCGAGTCCGTATCAGGTTGATAGGTCTGTGATGGAAGGCTGGTGAGTCTATGCCGGAAGGCTAAAGGATCTGTGCCAGAAGCTGGAGTTGGCAGTGGAAGGCAGGCGATGACGTCCAACATGAAGGCAAAGACTGGAGCGCTTCAAAGACACCGCAGTGAGTCTTCCTTCTTCCATTTCCTCTCTGTACCATCTGGGCAACAAGCCGCCCTGGGGTGGGTCTTCCACACCCTAGGATGTGGAATTGCTGAGCCAATTCAGTTGAGTTTCTCTTACTCAGACTGACATCCTCAGCCATCATACTCCTTTACCTACAATTCTGATTTTTTTAATCAATAGAAATATTTTACTAGAATAAAGATAAAAGCTTCTAAGAGAGCAGTCAAGATGGCCCTGGTGAGTGAGCACCTGGCTACAGGGCATGGCTAGACCAAGTGGAGGAGCTGGGCAGAGGGAGGGCAGTGGTCCCTTCTCTGGCTCAGGTGCCTATCAGGTGAGGGTGACAGTGGGAGCAGAGGCCTCCGCTGCTGGGAGAGCCCACGTGCAGAAGAGAAGCACTCTCAGATGCCACACATGCCCACTGCCACCTTGCTCTTTAGAGCCGACTGGGTCAGCTGACCATCATTCACCTTCTGAATCACAAAGTCAAACCCCACCCAACCCAATCCCCAAAACCAAGTCTGCCCAGGCAGTGAGGAGTAGACCTGTATCAGGGGAGTAGAACAAAGCCACTGGGGCTGGGCCAGGGAGAAGGAACTGAGCTGAAGGCCATTAGGGGCTCAGAGGTGCTTTGTACAATCAGAACCCTTATTACACACCCACTGGCACTGTCCCCCAAAAAGAAACTTTCATACTCTAATCCCTGCTACCTGTGAACATGACCTTATCTGGAAATAGGGTCTTCGCAGATATAATTGTGGTTCTCAAGATGAGATCATCCAGCATTTGCAATGGGCTCAAAGTCCAACAGGGGGGATTCTTACAAGAAAAGAGAGGGAGAACTGAGACAGAAATACAGGAAACAAGGCCATGGGAAGACAGGCAGGGACAGAAGGGTTGCACACACAAGCCGAGGAGTGCCAAGGATTGTGGCAACCACCAGAAGTGGAAAGGCGGCAGATTCTCCTTTGCAGTATCCAGAGAGAACCAACTTCTCTGATCATTTGAACTTGAACTCCACAGTAGAATAAATTCCTGCTGTTTTAAGCTGTTAAATTGGAGCGATTTGTTATGGCAACTCTCAGGGAAAAAAAATAAACATATACACTTTTCTATTTCCTCAGTTCTCTTGTTCACCCACCCTTCACCTTGAGGTCCCTGAGCAAGGCCAGAGCAGGGGAGGAATTGGACAGCAGGCACTCGCTAAGTGTCTCAATTACTTGCCTCCCCTCTGGAGTGGCTCACCTTTTCCAAGTCATTTAGAAGGGAACGGACAATGGTTCAAGTTTGATCCTCACACACTAAGGGACTGAGCTGCAAGAGTGAGAGCCCATTACTTCCTTGACTCAACAGAAAGAAACAGATTTTGCTTCCTAAAGGCAGACATTTTATAAAAAGAAAACGTAAGCTAATCCAAAGCGGCCCTTTAATTATTTAAAGTTGCAAGCCAGTATTTCTCATTAGCTTCATTTACAAACCCCACCACAACAATGAAGGAAATGTTACTTAAATCAACAAAGAAGGAAGCTCAGACAAATGAGCCAAAAAGCAAAAGGCCAAATCTGATACTCTTTAACAAAAGCAAGAAAAGACTCAACCCTTCCCAGAAAATAAATCACAGCCACACTCTTTGCCAAGATCCAAAGAAAAAAATTTATTTACAATAGAAGATTTTATTTGAAACATGCATCCTTTAAAACAAATCAGCAAATGTGGATCAAGTTTACACTCCTTAAGGCAAGAGTCCCTACGCACGCTGTACATGTTCATATTAAATCAAAAGCTGCTCACCCTGGGAATTCGTGTACAAAGGGCAAGGCCAAGGTCAGCAATTTGTCTTTTATTAGAGAATCAGACAATCTCCCTGATACAGGAACTCTGAGGTCAACTTGCTATGAATTATACTGGGAAAATGCAAACCAATAGCAAGAAATCCTGATAGTCTCCTTAGTACTGCATACAATCAAATCAAACATTATTTAGAAAGGAAATACAGTAGTGCATACGAAAAGTGAAAACAGAACCTGTCCATGTAACTCCGAGGACAGCAGTGTGCCAACGGTCATATTGCACGCAACGGTCAAGTTCACGCATTTGGTTCAGAGTTAGCTTTTCCCCATTTTGGCAATCAGTTCATCACAAATCTTGGTGAGCTCTTCTATCTCTTTGTTCTGAAAGTAAAAAGAAAGAAGTTTGTGCTGTGTGAAATCAAGCAATCAGAAGAGGCCCTGGGAACTTTGTGGGGATGAGGTCTGCCCAGCCTCTTGGTGCCCCCACCCTGAAGTGATCTAAAGCAGGGAGAGAAATGACTTGGAACTGCACAATCTGCTCTAGCACACATCTCTAGCTGTGCAACCTTGGCAAGTTACATAACCTCTCTGAACCTTGGTTTCTTTATCTTTAAAATGTAAGTGATAATGTCTGTTTGAGAAGTAAATGAGGTAAGAAATGCAAATGAGGTAAGAAATGAGGTAAGAAATGCAAATGAGGTACAAAACACAGAATGACTAGCACAGAATACAGGGTTAATCAGTATAGCTCTTGTCTCTTTACTTGGCTCTGAAAGACATGCTCTGGGGTAATGATGGTCTGGGCTAAGCTCTTTGGTAGCTTTCTGGAGAAACTGTGTAAGAAAGGTCATGCAATTCTATTTGGATGGGAACACTGGCATCATTTGGAAGATGCCCCCTAGGTGTTGCTGTGGAAACAGGTGTTGTGAAGGAGGCAGAGTAGATGCAAGGTAGCTTCAAAATGTTCCTCATGATGGACTTTGCACATCCTTTGAAGACCAATCAAGGCAACCAACCACATGTTTGTATAGCAGTTATTTCCCAGCCTGTATGACAGGATCCAGTCAGATGTTCCCATCATGCAGATGCAGACATGGCTTAGCTCTCAGCGAGCTAGACACTGAGTCCCCAGGCTGAGTTGCTTTAACTGCACAATAGTCTCTAGGGGTCCTCTCCAAGGTGACAGGTCTTTCTGGATACTGGGCACATTCTGCAGCCCGCATTTCCTCAAAGTCTCTATGGGAGGTGAATCTTTAGCAAACATCTGTCCCTGGAGCTGTACTAAGGCCCTTTCCTGGAAACCTCAGGGCTTTCTGAGACATGTTTCAGGTCAGAGCCATGAGTTCTGTTTTAAGGGTAGGAATTCTGGTGCCATGCATCATAGAGCCATGCAGGTGGAGAACGAGTCTTTTATATAGGGGAAAGTACAGTCTACAACCAGTGCCCTACTTGCTGTCTAGAATGTATGCTCTGAGGTCATGACTCAGAGAGGCACTGCTGGAAGACAAGGCTCTGAATGGGATCATGAGCTCTTCAGGACCATGTATCCTCAAGTTATTATCACCAGTACCACCACTGCCTTGCTGGGTTGCTAACAATCAATGTTTGTCTTATTCAAGTGTTTGCTATGTGCCAGTCACCATGCTAGACATTCTGGATACTGTGCCTCACTCCATTCTCATGACAATTGTTAACAACCCCATTTTTTTCAGTAAGGAAACTGAGGCTCAAAAAGGTTGAGCATTTTGCTTAAGGTCACATAACCAGTCACATGTGGCCAGCCTGGAATGCAAACTCGTTGAACTGGTAATTATATAGCTTTGTTATTATACTTATTAAACAAAATACCAAGTGACTCATGACTAAGAGGCATGAGCAGAACCATTAGATTTTTTTTTTGGTATCAGGAATTGAACTCAGGACATTGTGCTTGCCAGGAAGGCGCTTATGCCACCGAGCTATATCCCCGACAGACCTATTAGATGCCTGGAGGTTTTCCACGCTCTCTTCTGGGATCATGAGCCGCCATCAAGCAAACTGCTCCATGAGGGAGCAAAGCTCAACATATCTGGCATATTTGGCACAGTCTCGGCTCTTTCCTTTTAAAACGCAATTTAGATACTAAATTGTCCGCTAACTATTAGTCTTTAACATCCTAAAAGGAAAAGGTAGAATGAAAACAGTGATCTGTACCATGCATTTTCCAGCTGTTCGGATTCTGGAGAACTAGGAATATACTGAAGGATACAGTTGTGACAAGAGGGGAATAACTTGAACTCAGGGAAATTCATGTCTAAAATGTTTTCAGAGTCTAGAACAAGCCTTTCCCACAGCTGTACAGATGTTTCTTAATTCCCAGGGCTCTATCCCTGACATCCTCTAAGTAAAGTGAGACTTAGTACTTTACTGGGGAAGAAGTTACTGCTGTTTGGCCAAGATGTCCCCCTAGACCATGCTGGAACCTCAGGGTGTTTCTTGAGTAGTAGAGGCCATCTGGGAGACAAGCTGATACCCACCTGCCTACCAATCAAGGTGCCCATCGATGTCTACATGTACAAAGTGTACTGCTACCCCAGGCTGCTAAGCTCTGATGACCAGGGGAATCTTAAGGCTCAGCAATAAACTGGAAGGAGGCTACATGTCTAGAAACCTCCCCCATTCAAGATACACACCAGGAGTGGGTCTGCCCCCTACGTAGACAGACTCAGCCTCCCTTGCTCAGCGCTCTCAGAGCACTCCTGGGCTGACGGAGCTCCTCATCTGGACACCCAGGGAGGAGGTATACACAGTGGGCTGAGCATCAAATGTAAATTTAGAAACCTGGGGACAAGCTGAGTGACCTCAGGAGGTTTGCTCCCTGTTCATGGAAAAAGTGGACCTCTGGGCCCTTCTGGCCCTGACCCTATCTGTTCTTTGTGTCAGCCGGTTGTCTCTGCCCATCCACTCACTAACAGGTACCTTGGATGCAGGCGTTCAAATCAAGTACTATGCCTGCACATGAGAGGTCCTTAAAAATTTTTGTACAGATGAATGAATATTGTAAAGGAATGAAAAAATGAAAGTAAATATCTACAGAATTTCAGAAAAGGAAGAAAGGAAGCCCATCTCAGGGCTGGTGTGAAACTGGACCTTCCAAAGGGAAATACTAGTACGCTCATGAATTGTGCTGGCTCTGCCTCTTAGCTCCGCCTCCTTTTATACACTAGACTGGCCACCAGCACGACAGCACCAGCCCCACCCACAGAGTGCCACTCTTGTCCTGTTACCTTCTGCTCCAGTGTTCTTTCCAGAGCGTCCACTCGCAGCTGCTCCTTCCGCAGGCTGGCCTGGTAGGCAGCCTGCTCCTGCTGGGCCTTGCCTCGAACCTGGGCAATCTCAGCATTGGCCCTGGGGGAACAGGGGACTCAAAATGATCATCCTTTGTCACAGGTGGCCATAGATTACCACAGGTGCCTCCTGCCTCCCTCCTCTCAACTCTGGGCAGGAGAGGGGACAGGCTCCAACTCCATCAACCAGAGCCCACACAACACAGGAGCTCAGTAAAGCCTCCGCCCCTAATTCCCACAAGGTCAAAATGCTTTGAGTACCTTAAACGTTCCAACACATGCCCTCCCCTATCAGAGCGTATACTAATCGAAAGTGTACCCTTAGCGTCGATCATACCAAAAAACGTGCGTGGATTGGCTGCCGTCTCCAAAGCAACGTCAGGCACCACGGGAACTGGCAGCCAGGAAAGGGATGCGTTACCTGTCCAGTTTCTCCTCTGCGTGCACCTTCAGGGCCTGGTACCTCTGCTCCTCTTTCTTCACTCGGGACAGGTACTCCTGCGCACATTTCTTCAGCACCTCTTCATTCTGTAACGACAGAGGACGGGGCTGACTCACAAGAAGAAATGCCAGGAGTATCAGGAACCCCACAAACTCCAGGGTGCAAGTAGAATTCCAGAGGGTCAAGTCTGGTTCCTGAGCCTTCGAGGATCCTCCTCCTCACAGTCAGCTCAAGATGGATCTGGAGTCCCCACTACAGTCTTCCGAAAAGCTCCTGCCTTCCCAATATACACACCCCGCCTCCTGCTCTGCCCATGAACGCAGACACACCTTGCGGAAACCTTCTAGGACTTCCTTCATCTTCTCGTATCTCCTGAAAAGGTCAGCCAGAGACTTCTCCACGGAGTTCAGGTCGGCCAGGGCTTGCTCCTTCTCCAGGACCAGCTGCTGCACCGTTTGGTGGGACACTGACTTCTCTCTTTGTTCATCCTCTGGCAGGAGAGACAGAGGGCCAAATGATGGCACCTGAAAGCCACACTGGGTCCCTGGGGCCAGCCAAGCCCTCGGACGCAACTCAGCCTCCCCCCGGGTGCATCTCAGCCCTAGGCTTTTCCTGGAACGGACCCTCTTCCCAAAGTCCTTCTAGATGGTCTGCAAAGTACAAAGCCTACAGCCCCAGCATTGCAGGCCTGGTCCTGTACAGGCAGAAATTAGCCATTATCCTTTGGCTGTCAAGGCAGTCCCTTACAAATCCATCCTAGAGATCCCAGTGATTCTATTTTTCCCTACAACAAACAGATCCAGCAGATAAGGAAGATATCACCCTTGCATTTATGTGGGGGCAAGATTAAAGAGTGCTGTGACCTTGGCTTGAGGGGTGAGATTCTCTAAAAAGTTAGCAAAACACAGACAGTCATTGGGAGAGAAAAATTTCCTCATCCCTAAAACATCCCATAAACAGACAGCCCACAAACCTTTCTCCCCTAAATCCTATTTCACACCGAAAGTTTCTTGGACACACAAGCTCTCACCCCAACGATGTGCAGCAAAACTGAATGTGGGTCTAGTTTGGAGAGCTGATCTTGCTTTGAGAACAGCACTGCTCTTCAGCTTGTCCCACTGGTTCGTGACCATCCTGAGCTAATCTCCTACCCTAGGCATCCCAAACATATCTCTGTGCTGATGAGACAAGTCTCCCTGACCACGCTACACACTGTCTCTGCACACACTGACCCCGGGTGGTTGAGGGAGCCTTTGCTCTCTGGGTGACAGCAAGTGGGGAAGGGAGGAGAGGCCTCACTTGGAGCTCCTGGGGTACAAGGCTTAGCAGACTTGACTTTCTGTGAGCCTCAACTCATCTGGGAGAGGACTGACTCTAAGGGCTGGCTGCCATGGGGACTCATATCTAGAAATGGTGACAGTGTCAGCAATAGCAACCACCAACTCCCCTATGCCGAGCACTATGCCGACAGCTCTGCTCAGCAAATGCTCTGAGCCAGCACCCAGCAGCACATGAGCTTCCTAAAGTGCAAACCAGGCCACCTCACTCCTGCTCAGAAAAACCCCCAAATGCCTGCCTCCTGTGCTAGAACTAAACTCGACTCCTTCCCCACATTCTCTGCCCTCTGTCTGCCCTGGTCTCTCTGCTTTAGCCTGATGGCCTGCATACCCAGGCAGCCCTGGAAGCTCCCCATGTCTCCCCCTATTCACTCAAAACTCTGATCCTTGTCACCTCTGAAGGCGTGGAACGTGCGCCCTCTACACTCTCCAGTCCTTTATTCTCCTCTCGGGAGCAGCAGCCTCTGTATTATTGTATCACGCACGTGTGTGCATGCACGCCTGGGGAAACGTGTGTGCTGGCTGCCCACCTCCCCACAGTACACACGCTCTTCTGGGGCAGGCACCACAGCCTGTTTTCTTGTCTGTTTGCTGGATCGATTGTTTTGCCCACTGCTCTATCCAGGGCATGAAGAATGGCTCTGCCCAAGTGATGCCTCCACACGGTCCATGCCATCAATGAACAGGTGAACCTTACGGTCACGCAGGTGGAGATTTTCTTGGTTTCATTTTACAGAAGGTGAAATGGAGTCACTGTTCAGTGGGGAGGCAGCAGAACCCAAACCCAAAGCCCTGATCATGACCACATTTTTACGTAGGGCTCCCGTGATGACAGACTTTGAAAGACACACGTCCTATGACAGCAGGGAGGTTTGGTCTGTGTGCTCTTCCCCGATACATTACCTTGCCATGTGCTATGGTGGGGCCACAACCTGGATGGCCCTGGGGATCCCGAATATGAAAGTGCTCAAAGACCCTGACCTGTTGGGGCCCAGGGCCTCATTTCCAAATCTAGGCAGCTGCCATGTGTGAGTGTGCTTTCCAGTCGGCTGGAGAGCTTGTACACAGACTCTGCCTCACAACCCCACAGACTAGGGCCAGGAATCTACGCCAGTAACAACCTCCTCATGATACGGGTGCTGGTGGCCCAGGGACCACTGGTCAAGAAGATGCCTGATGTCTTCCATCCCTGCCTCTGTGGTCACAGGGCTCTTAGCACTTTCACCACCAGCAGTCTGGAGCCACACAGGGCAATGGTCATGAGGCTCCTAAATCTAACTGCCCAAGTGTGAAACCTGGCTCTGACGCTTCCCAGCTGTGGACAGGGGTTTTGAACTTTTGAGTCTCAGTCTCTGCACCTGAAATCAGGGATAACACTATTTCTGTCTCACTAGGGAAAGGTTAAATGAGACTATATACAAAATCCTCAACACCTGGAAAGAGCCTGGTAGCAGTGACCCATTACCAACAGCACCAGTCCATAATGAACCCAGTAAGTCTCCTTTGAATCTGTGTGACAGATACAGCGACTCGTGGGGGACCGGGGTGTCTAACAGAGACCAGAATCCCTGGCAATCGGCTTGCTCCAACCATTCTCCTCAAAAAGGGCATTTCCAATGTTTTAGCCACAACCAAAGGCTTGTTTTTGTTGCATTTGAGGTGCTTCCTTAGTTCCCAGCACACCCTGGGCTGATATGCCACCCCCACGTACACATTTCACCCATCCAGGGGAAAGGAGCCATATATCAGACGGAGTCCATCTGATTTCCTGGATCCAAGACGTCTCCTGCCTCAGGTTTCCTTTCCTCCCCATCTAACCCTTTTAAAAATAGAACTGCCCAGTTCCCAGGAGACAGAGGCGATGAGAATGGTGTACAAATCTTTTCATACATGACCAATGCAGTTAGGTTCTTCAAATTAGGAAATCAGGCTTAGACCAGCACCACACTGCACTCAACAACAGAACAATGCCTCCGAAGGCTTTTCTGACTTTTTCAGCAAAACATTATTAAATTATAGGGGGAATGCAGCAAATACACCAAAGCAAAAACAACAAAAATAGAAAAACAAAACACAAACAGGGGTTGCAATGGGGAAAATTAGGGGAAAAGCATTTACTTACCAGGCTTGCCTGTTTGTTTTGCAAGCAAAGGGCAAGAAGCAACAGAAAATGGAAGCAAAACAGATAATCAGGGCAGTTGTTAGGAAAGCAGAAAAAAAATCAGTTGCACAACCTGGAATGCAGAAAGCACAGAACTCTTTGTTTTCTAAATTCTAAACAGCTAGTATTTGAATTTGCTAAGACACATCTGATGAGAAGGCACAATGATGGCAGGGCAATGTCACATGTGTGGAGAGCCATCTGGGAAAGCTCTGTGGGAGCCACAGAACGAGACAGAGCTAGCCAGGTGAGCTGCATTTGTGCTTATGCTCACGCTGGTCCTGAACTGTTGTTTACAGGGCTCCAGTTTCCTCCACCCCAAGTGATGCTGGCCAGGCGAGTAAAACTGGGAAAGGAAAATATGAAATCCAGATGAGGCTCATGGGCGTGTTCCAACTCACACCCGCACAAAAAGCTGTGTCAGGCCACAGCTACAACCAGTCCCAGGCAGGCCTCAGGCCCCTGCTGTTTTCTATGTGGACATGAGGACCTTAAAGTACATACTGGCTTTAACCAATGACCTGTAACAGCGACTCAACAATGACAGCCTTGGACGTGCCACCTTTCTGGTGAGAAAAGCTCTAGAAAAGTGGGTAACAAAGAGGACAATGAATGAGGATGGGGGAACAGACAGAGAGAGAGAGAGAGAGAGAGAGAGAGAGTGCAATCACCCTGAGTGACCATGCTACTCCCAGCTAGACTCTGGAGGGGTCTCTCAGAGTCACCCAGAAGGTACAGGAAATTGCTTAAAGGGTTCTTGGAGAGGGAGCCTCTGGCCAAACACACCAGGTGTCCTTGGGGGAGAGAGGTGGCATATGTGGCCATAATCCCTGGAGTCAGGGGAAAGGCAAAGCTGTCATTCTCTCAAAGGCCAAGCTGGAATTGCACTGTGCTCACTCTTTACATTGCCTCAGAGTGAAAACACCCCAGCTGCTCTCGCCTGCAAATATTCTGTAAGGAGAACCTCCAGGTTTAGTAAGCTTCCTATCACATAAGGACTGGCCACCGTGCTAACTAGAGAGGTCCTCACATGTTTGAGTTCTCAAGAGTCAGCTTGTATCAAATTTGCCAGCTAACCAGAAAAAGCTGGCTGTGTGGGCAGCCTTCTCTCAGGCACAAAGCTCAAGCCCTTCAAACCTTATTCCAACATCTGCCAATGCATAATCGCCAAGGGCAAAATTATAAATGTATGTCTCCGATGTTTCCAGATGAGCTGTGGCGGGTCTAGGATGCTCTCATGTCCCAAACCTCCAGGAGGCCAAAGGTTTGCTCAACTTGGCAGGCATTTCATACTGGAATGGACAGTGGTACCTTTGTTTATAAACTTGTGTTACAATTTGGGGGAAGATGGCTGCATTTGTGTGAGGGGACGGCTGTGATCATGTTTGTCACCCCACATGGAGTTTGCAAATGGAAGCAAAATTTTGCTACATACTTTTGTTTGGGAACCTAATTTTTTGGAAACAGAAACACTCATGGGCCAAGGTATTACTGTAAATCCTTCATCATCCTGACCACTTTTAGCAGCAGTTTCAATTTCCAGTTTTAAAATATTTTTATCTCACCCATATGTGTTCACAAATTCTTAAACCAATTTAATATATTTCATTTGATAGAAAGTATACACTGTGAGGTTGACACAATCAAGAGGTCTTTTCTGGAGCACAGGATGAAATAGCCTTGATTATAATAAAGCACAATTAAAGCTCTTCTGAGCCTGCTGCAACAGTGCATGCCTATAAAAAAAATGCCAGCTATCCTGGAGACTGAGGCAGGAGGATTCCAAATTCAAAGTCAGCCTGGGCAATTTAGGTGACACTGTCTCAAATTTAAAAATAAAGGACTAGGGTTACAGCTCAGTGAGGGGTTTTGGGTTCAATCTCCAGTACCACCCAAAACAAAAACAAAATAAAACATAAAAAACTCTTCTGCAAGGCACTCGACAGCCTCTTCACTGAGGCTACTATTCTATTTATTTTGGGACAAGCAGGAGGAAGGATGTGATTTATAAATTCAAATGTTTGAGAGAAGGCTTATTTCCAAACTCGAACATATCAACGGTGGTTCACAGGGACATGGAGTTTTTACTACATTTACCCTTATGGGAAAAAGATTTTTTAAATGCTGATCATCATGAACCTAAAACTAAATAGCTAGAAAGATACACATCACGACCCTCAAGTCAAGATATCACTTCTGAACAGTGATCATTACTGTAAAAACTTGGGCTTGGTGCTTCCACAAGATCTTTTCTCATATCAAAAAAGAAAAAGAAGATGATGTAGAAAAGAAAATAAAGGCGCAGTTGTTACTTGTAACCCAAAGTCTTCTTTTATCAGGAGTTAAAGCAATTTGTCAGTGCTGGCAGCCCAGGTGCTTTGTTAAGATAGATCATGAGGCAGTGTCCAGTGTCAGGAAGAAAGAGTTGGTACTGGCTGACAGGGTTCTGGACAGTCACAGAAGGAAATGGCAGGGGATAGGCAATCGCCACAGGTTCCACTGTCCTGACCCTAGACCCCTGGGTAATGGCCGAGTGGGAGAATTTTGTCACTTGAGTCAAAACTAAAATAGGGTTCAGGAATTTGATTCCTATTTTCTCCCATGAGCAAAATTTAAAGTCCCAACATCCTGGCAGCAAACTTCAGTGTGTTTTCCCATGAGGTGAACCAGTCTTTTGTGGCCTATGGAGGTGGCCACCACGTTCTCCACAGGCATTAGGAAAACATCTGGACAGGTGCTGCAAGAAGCCCAGCTCCCCACCCTGAAGCAGAGCCACTCGTCTGGCTGCCCTCATTCCTCCTGAAGAGTTCATGCTCTCAAAGGCCTCCACCCTCCAAGGCCTCCCGGAGTTGGGAAACATCAGGGCAGGGAAGAGCAACCGAGTCAGGACACCCACCTATCATCTGTGCGATTGTCTTCTCATACTCAGCCACGATCTTCCTGGAAGAGACAGAAAGGCATGTTGGACCAGGGGTTACTTGCTCACAGAGACTTAGGAGCTGGAAGCAAACACTGTGACCGCCCTGCACACAAAACTGTCCCTGCACACCCCCAAGAACTTCTAAACACAGCGCTTTCCCCACACAAATCCTTCAGTCCCTCCACTGTCCACCACAGCCAAACCTTCAGCCCAATGACAGAAGCTTTCTGCGACCACGGCCTGATCCCACTCAGCAATCTCACTGCCCTCCAGCCATCTCAGGAACACAGTGAACAATGAGAACAAATGATTTCTTGTGGTTTTCTCACCTCAGTGCCCGGTCCATGCACACATTCCCTCTCTACCTGCACCTCTCAGAGTGGGTTTCTCAGGGTCTTTCTCAAATGCTCCCTCTTTCCTTCTAACACTTCCTCTGCAAGCTCTTCCAAAGGCTCTCACGTCCGGCCTCACAGCACATGAGCCCCGTCTTCTCCACTGGAGGAGAAGCTCCACAAGGCCTGTGTCCACTTCTTACTCATTTGTGTTTTTGGAGCAGGGGACGGGTTTAAAAGAGCACTTCTTAGGGAGTCTCATCAAACAGCAGCTGCACAGAAACCTCAAGTCTCTACTCACAAACTTGCTTCTTCACTACACCCAAGTGAAAGCAGCAAGGTGCGATTAGCCCTCCCTCCAAAGTCAATCTTCAGAAAGAAAACTTGGGAAAAGATGCAGAGTTTCATCTGCATTATCCAGTGATAGTTTCCCCAAAAGAACCAAAAGATGCTAATGGCCAAACATCCAGGACCACCCGAAGGACAGAAGACCACAAAGACTCAGGGCCAGGTAGCCTGGGCTCTGATGATCTGCCTCAGGAGGGTATGTGACTCTGGATCAGGAGCTGGGGCTCCACTACGACCAGGTGCAGGATGACCCTTGAGTCTTACCTGAGGCTCTGGGGGGAAGTCAGGAAGGTTAAAAGGCATAATTAAAGCAGAGGTGTTCTACAAGTCCGAAGCCTCCATAGTGCTGGGTATCTGTCCCTGGCTTCTTGACCTTCATTCCAAGATCAATACCTCAACCCGACAGATCCACAACAAGAAAGGTGCCCATGACAGAGCCGTCTTGGTCCTTTCTCAGTCCTATACATAAGGACCCCCGTATTTTCGGTGATTAAGCATCCAAGAATCACAGAACCATGAGGCAGGTTTGTGTCCTTTTAGAATCATGGGGCCATGATGGATCTGAAAGTGCTTTAGTACACGATATTTTCAGCTTATCTTCCCAGGAACCCCAAGAGATGGTACTTTCACTCTGCCTGGCATCACCTATGAGGATGCCAGAACACGTAGACCCAGAAATTTCCCCAGGATCTCAGGGCTTCAATGTGACAAAACTAAGAAGTAACCCAGGTGTCAAGACTGTGGAGCCTTGGTTCAGAGCCCTTGTGCCCTACACTTTTGAGGCACTTATTTACTCATGTTTAGATGAGGAAAATGAGGCACAGAGTTAAGCACCAACCCAAAGCAACTAGGAAAGTGATTTTTACCTGGCCTGGTCCCAGAGGCTGCAGGGGCCATCAAATGCTAGTGCTGCTGCGGCAGCTAGTGACATCTGAAATCCCACCCTATCGTTTAGTAAACAGCACCTCTGGGTTCCCCAGGGAAACAGAGCAGCCTTCTCAATCTGTCTTGTTCTTTTCAGTGCAGGTAAAATGCTAGAGCCACTCAACACCCCCTACTTCCCCCCAAAAGAGGTATTTTTAAAGGCAGAAAAATAATGCAGCTGCAGGGTTTCAGTTTGGATGTGGAAAACCATGCTTGGCTAGCCTCCAGATGTGCTAGGATGGACGAATCAGTGGAAAGAATAAAAACATAAGGATTTTCAGTACGATCCCACTGTGACCTAAAAAACAGGATGTGATTACCCAAAAAGTTTGCTTGCTACTCAAAATGGTAGCGGCAAGTATAACTGATTTAGATACTAAAGTAGCACTCACCACTGCAGTTAAATGTGCTATGTGTTATAAGGTGGCTACTTTATTTCTATTACAAAATAGAACAAATGAAAATAAATCATTCAAGGGAAAGTAGAGTTGTGGAACTGGAGCTGGTAGAGAGGAGAATTTTCACCACACATGTTTATTGTACTGCATTCCTTAACCAATGTGCAGGCTGTCTTAATAACACTGATTTACTCTCATAAAAACATGACCCTTGGGAAACGAAGAAAAGAGGACTTCTCCAACAGAAGATACTATTTGGGGACCCCATGAATACCAGCACTATCGGGCCACAGGTCAGCATCCCCAAGAACCAAGAAGCTGAGTCCCACAACTGACCTCATTTCCATCACTTCCCGCCTGCTTTCTTCGTATTTATCTTTCCACTCTGAGACCTCTCTCTCCTTGCTGATGACCTAGTATCAGGGAGAAGAAGAGAAAGGTGAACTTCAAATGAGTGAATTCCAATTGGACCAAATCAAGGAGATATCAAATAAATATATTAGACCAAATTTCTAGACCAAAACCCTAACTACATTCGGAGACTTACAGAGTAAGAGACAGAAATAAACCAGTGATCAGACTTTCAATGCCCATGGGGAAGGTGTATGTTTTTTTTGTTATACATCAAACATATTATACATGTGTCTGTTAACATGGTGTCTAGATCAGACCCCCAATGTGTCACATATCTTTGTCTGTAGTGTCCAAAGAAGAAAGTCTGTCTCTAAAGACCCTGGCTTTATGGCTGTATACACACACTTATTTACAAGTGATAGGCACCATGTCTTTCCCAGGGCAGCCAGAGTGGCCCTCTTCCAAGTCACATGCCACAGTACCTCAGCTCTGGCAACCTGCAGTGCAGAGTCCAGGTCCGGCTGCTGGAACAGAAGGCCTGCAGGCTTTTCCACCTCAGTGGTCCCGATGCGGGAGTACAGGGCTGTTTTGGAGATGGAGACATCTGGTGGGTGAGCAGCCTCTCTCTGTGGAATGAGTTTTCATTTGAAAAAACAAAAGTGAAAACAAAAACACTGCAGTTAACATTCACCATATAACAAAGAGGGCTGTTTTCATCCTGCTGTGAATTACATTCATCCTCAGTTGCACGGTTTTGAAACAAAAAACATCCAAAGTATGAGAAAATGCAGACTAATGAATGGGGCAATGGCAGGTACAATCGATGGAAATTCATCATTCGGTCCAGGTGCAGGCAGATTGGAGGCACTGATAACCGAGGAGCCTCGGCAACTTGGAGCCCTGGGAGTCAAGCATGTCTGGAGCCA
>RJWT010005387.1:0-31091 GCA_004365215.1 Cuniculus paca | reverse complement strand
GCACTAATATAGAACAAAATTTTCAAAAACATTGAACTCTTTTTCTCTTTATTACAATTTTCAGTATTAGAGGTCATATTTTTAGGTAAAATATTTGCTGTCCCTCCCTAGATGTGGGCTATACTTCGCAATTCTGTTAATATCATTCTTGCCTGGAAGAGCCATCGTACCCAACCATTATCTTCATTCAGAGTGAGTCGTGGTTTGTTTTGACCCATAACTCTTGAACTCCTAAGGTAAACCTTAAAACCCTAGTTTGAATTTGCTGTGTTTTTCTTGCAGCTTTTCTAAAAGACTGTCACCATTGTAGAGAGAGGTTGCCGTGGAGCCGACTCATAGCTCACTCATAGTAGCATAAAATATAGATTAGGGAGTTATAATTTAGCATAAAGTGACTGATAGAAATTTATCAATAAATTCTTTAAGAAACATTTGATTTGTGAGCAAGTCCTGAGGCATAGGTAGAATTTTCACGAATAGAAATTACCATTTGAGATGAGATAGATAGTAGGAGAAAAGGACAAAAAACATACGTTGTTGTTTACTAGGGAATGAGTAACAGAGTTTTCTAAAAACCAATACATTTTGTTCTAAAAATCCTTGAATCATTTTCCTCTGTTTAAAGATTTGAGCTAAAAATTCAACTGAGGTTGATCTGTATTAAATGTATTTCATCCTATACAAATTTTTGTAACATTACCATTTAGCTAAAGGTAAAATATCCATTTGTTTTCAGTAATTATTCACAAGTTAATTATTCTAAAATTTGAGAAATGTAATGAAAACTAGTTTTCAAGTAACTTACTAAATATGAGTCATACATACAATAACAATAAAGTTTTCAATCAGATGAGTATAACAGAAGATAATTATTTTGGAATGGTTTTGAATGAAATTAGTCATGGTATGAATCAGCAGAAAGAATTATTCCAAAGATTAAAAGAAAAATGATCCTAAATTCAGTACTGTGAAACTTGTGTATTTTCCAGAAATATTCTTATTTTCACATGATTTAATTTTAAAAAAACTATTGTATTCCATAGTAAAATTTTTAAGAGGATAATGAGATAAATTTCAATGAACTACAGCATCCTATCATCACCACAAAATACAAGCCTTATCTCTGTCTCCCTAACAGTATAAATACAGCTAATTTCTATTTTGTGCCTGAGTCTGGGTAAAGAAGCCACAAAAATTCAACTTTGGAAGCAATGCTATCCCTCAATGTTGGGCAAGGTGAAAGAAGCCATTAACTGAAAAATCTGATAAACCATGATTTTCTCAGAACACACAAAGTCCCTGTAAGGACGAAAGCAGATGGACATTTCTAGACTTTTTTTGTTGCAGAGTTCAAAATACAATATAGGATGTAGATATTTGTATCAGATCAGTAGGTAACATATGTCAAATTATTTTGAATTGTAGATTCACTATTCATTTAGTAATACAGCATACATGCATTGTAGTACAAAATGTGATTCATTTGTGAGAACAGAATTAACAGAGATCAAAGTCTGTTTAGAGAATGAATATAAGAAAGGAAGAAATTGCAAAATAAAGTTAAAAATGACCTCTAAGCCCTTTATTCTGGAACTCTAGCTAAGCACTCCATCATTTGAGGTTTCTGAGAGTTTTTCCTCATGGTTGCAAGAATATTCAAATGTTTATACAATATTCTATATTCCATCATAAAAAACTTGCAAGCATTTGGATTACAGACACCATGTTTTCTTATATTTCTTTCTATCATATAGATAGCACAACATTTCATCTTTACAAAATATCGAAGACATAAAAGAAAAAAAAATAGGGCTGGGGATTTAGCTCAGCAGCCTAAGTGCCTGCCTGGCAAGTGTGAGGTTGTGAGTTCGATCCCCAGCTCTGCAAAAAAAAAAAAGTTGAAGACATAATTTTATTAATAAACTGATGGAAACAAAGGTTTAATCCAGATAAACTAGATTAAACCTTCAAATGTGACTACATTATGAAAAGGGAAATATTGCAACATAACCACAGAAATATAAAGGGTTGCCAGAATTTATTGTGAGCAACTGTATACGAATAAATTTGATAACATGTAATAAATGGAAAAGTTTCTAGACACGAATAACTTACCAAAACTGAATAATAAGGAAATAGAAAACTTGAATAGACCAATAACTAGTAGTCTGTTGGAAAGAGAAATGAAGTCTTTCATCAGTGAAAAGCTAGTTGACATCATTGTTAAATTATATCAAATAGTTAAGGAATTATGGGGCCAAGGATATACCTCAGTGGCATAACTTCTGCCTGGAAAATGGAAGGTCCTGAGTTCAATTCTCAGTAAAAAAAAAAAAAAAAGAAAAGAAAGAAAGAAAGGCCAACTTTCCTTAAGTAATTTTTGAAAAGCACATAGGAAGAAGGAATTCTATACTTTTCTGTGTGATTAGAAATATACTAACACAGAAGTCAGACTATGTTACAACAACAACACAACAAATAAGAGAAAAGAAAACTATAGAGCAATGTCCTGGATGAATGTAAATATAGAAATCATCAACAAAAACTATCAAACCAAAATATTATTTCACATTGAAAAGATGATTCACCATGGTCAACTGGAAAACATTCCAGGGATATAAGGATATTTCAAGATACACAACTCTTACATAAATCAATAAATAAAACACCAAATCAACAGGATGAAAGAAAACAATCATATGATTATTTCAATAGATGTGGAAAATACATTTAATAAAATTCAACTTTCTTCATGATAAAAATGCAGAACAAAGTAGGAGTGGAAGAAAGAGGTCTCAACATAATAAAGGCCATTTCATTTACTGAAAGGTAGCATTTAACATACTGAGTGGGGGGAAAGTTAAAAGCTTTCTTTCTAAGATTTGGACAAAGGTATGGCTGCCTCTATTTTAACTCTTATTCAACACAGTATTAAAATAACTAGCCCAAGGAAACACCAAAGAGAAAGAAATAAAGGAGATCCAAATTAGACAGGATGACATCAAACTCTAACAGCTTGTGGGTGAAATGAACTCAAATCTATCAACACACGATTAGAAATAATAAACAGATTCAGCAAAGTGGCAGGGTACAAAATCAGCACTCAAAAATTAGCAGTATTCTCATATGTCAATAGATAGTTTTGCAAACTAAAGCTCAAGAAAACAATTCCATTTACTACAAAAACAAACAAACAAAAAACAAAACACAGCCTAGACATAGTTCAAAGAGTTTTACAATGAAAATTAAATAACATTGCTGAAATAAGTAGAAAAGAACACAAATAAAGTCATACTGAGTTCATGAATTGGAAGCAGTAATATAGTTATGATATCTGTAACACTCAAATGATTTTAATATTCAGTTCAGTCCCTATCAATGATGTTTTTCACAGAATGAGGAGAAAAATTTTAAGATATGTATGAAACTGCAAATAATCCAAATAGCCAAAGCCATTTGAACAAAAAAATAATAAAGTAGGAGTCATTGCAGTACATAACTTCAAAATATGCTACAAAGCTGTGGTAACAAAAGCAGCATGGTATTGGTGTAGAAAAAGACACATTCACCAATGAAACAGAATAGAAACCCTAAACATAAATTCACTTATCTATAACCAGCCAATTTTGACAAATGTGCTAAGACAATGCATTAGAGCAAAGAGAATCTTCACAACAAATGGTGCTAGGAAAATTGGATTTCCAAATATAGCAGAATAAAATTAGATTCCTATTTCAAACCAGTTCCCAAAAAGTTTACTGACAATAGGTTAAAGTCTTGAATGTAATACCTGAAATGTGAAAATATTGGAGAAAAAAAGAGAGGAAATACTTTATGATGTTGAAATAGATATGGATTAGGTGAGTCTTCAAAATCACAGAAAACAAATCAAAAGAAACGTGATATTTTTATCTAATTAAAAAATATACACACAGCCAAAGAACAATCAATATAGTGAAGAGGCAACCTACATAATAATTTATAAACTGCACATATTACAAGATGTTGCTATCCAGAATGAATAAAAATTCTAAGAATGCAATGCCAAAATGCAAATAACCTAATTTAAAAAATGATCTCTAGACTTAAATAGAAACTTCCCTAAAGAAGGTATACAAGTGGCCAAAAGGTGTATGAAAAAATGCCGAGCATCAGTGATCATCAGGAAATGAAAATCAAAAGCACAGTGCTACAGAATGTGGTGATTATTACTTCATCCCATGAAGCACAGCCACTAATTAGGAAAGCTAAAGATAAGTGATAGTAAGTATGTGAGGAAATTCGTAGTATATACTATTGGTGGGAATGAAAATTAGTAGAGTCATTGTGGAAAACAGCATAGAGAAAAAATGAGAATAAAGCAAAACTACATTACAATCCCAAAATTTTGCTACAAGGCATGTAGCCAAATAAATTAAATCAGTGTTTTGAAGATACATCTGCACACGCATGTTCATGACAGCACTAGTCACAACAGGAAGAAGTGGAAACAGCCTAAAAGTCCAAATGATGGATAAGTAAAATGCAATGCATACATATACCTAACGGAATGCTATTTAGTTATAAAAAAGTCTGTCATTAGCAACAGTACGATGGAACTGGAGATCACCACTCTAAATGGTATAAGGCAGCTGCGGAAAGATAAATCCTGTGTACTCTCACTTGTATATAGATTATAAAAGTGTCGATCTCATCAAAGTTGAGAATGGAATGGTGGTCACCAGCAACCAAGACGAGTAGAGGGGAAGAAGGACGAGAAACATCCATCCAGTGGTTACCAATTCATAGTAAGATAAAACCAAGAGTTTCTAGTTTGCTAATGCTCGGTAAACTGTACATAACGACATTGTTCCATACGTTCAGAAAAGCTTGAAAAAGATATTTTGAATGATTTTCATCAAAAAAAGAAATGATAAATGCTTGAGGTGATAGATCAGTTTGACCTGATTAAAATATTACACAATATATAGTTGTGTTAAAAGACTACAAGAAACTCCATTAATATGAACGGATTTATGTTTTCATGTATGAGATAAAAATAAAGAAAAAATAACAACATTTATACATATATATTATATATATATGGTCATTGTGGAACTGTGGTGCATGAGTTAATGAAGATTTTTGAATAGAAGAATACATTATTTCACTTGTATTTATTTTGAAAAAGAGAAATACTGGAGAGATAGACAATTTAGAAACGGATATAACAATCTAAGCTGGTATTAGTGTCAATAGAAAGAAACAAAATAATACCAAAATCTAACAAAAGGCACAATAAAGTTTTTGAATCCGTAAATCCAGGTGATTGATTTGCTAATAAGTTTCCTAACACAGAGCTGAGGATATTAGATTTATGAATAAATGCTTGTTAATGTAATGTAAGCATGCTGCAATGACTAAAAGGGTTACACGAAAAAACACAAAGTGATGATTCCTTGCTATTTAAAAATCCTACCTGCAAGTTAGAAAACAACCTTACTTTAAACAAAAACTGAGACATTTTAAAAAATAGGTTGTAATATATGGGAAAGATTCACTGGATTTCTGAGAGGTATTTTTGAAATAACACACTGGCAATTTTTAAGAGGCAGGGAAAAGGTGGAACTAGAGCAAAGATAAATAAATATTAAAAGTACAGGTACAAGATCCGACTCTCAGAACTAGGATTCACTAACTACTGTGATGGGGAGAGTCATTCAGTTTCTCTGCTCTTATTTTCTTTTCACATAACATGAAAGGATTGTGTTCAGAGCACGTAAAAATGTTCAGGTGTATAAAGACAGTAAGAAATGAGACTTCGTAATTTTTAGGGGTTAATGAAAGGGCATAAATATTTTACTTCGATTATCTGTTATCATCTATTATTATCACCTATTAGTTTTGATTGAGTCTCTAACTCACATTAATGATTTTTTTTAATGAACTTAATCTTTATGCCTGTGCAAAACTTAATAAAAAAGGAATAACCAGGACCCAGTTTGGGTAAAAATTCTAGCTGTAAATTTCATAACTTTTGAGATTTTCTTATATACCTCATTAGAATTAGACATTTTACCCTTAAAGTTCTTCTGAACATGTCTAGTATTATATACTTTGACTAATAATTACCTTGATGAATCATGATTTTAAATAATAAAACAGAATTCATAGCTTTCAATAATTCCTGAATTGTTGAATTGGATGTTTCCTACAGTAGTAAAAACTAAATAATATTCAAAAATTCTTGGGTTTGTTATGTAGTTAAACATTGTCTCTGCAGTAAAGTATGAATTCATTACTTCCTTTTAGCTGTGAACACATAGTCGTCATACATTGAAGAAACATTAATCATCAGATTTGTTACCTTTTCCTTTCACTTATTTTCTCTTTTCAGTGCATTTTGGACAATTTAAAAGTTGCCATTGTAATTCTCTTAGAGTTTGAACTTACGATATTGATTCACATGAATCAGATTTCAATCAGATCTAAAACTGTTTTTGTTGTAATACATTTTTTATCATTTCAGTCAGTTACCCTGTTTTTTAGATTTTGAATTTATTTTTATTTTAAAAAGCAAAACAGAAAAAGGATAGAAATGATACAGAATTTTAAAAAATAATAAGAAATTAACACTGTCGTATTGTAAATGATATTTTTAAGGTCTGCCTCTGATTTTTCAATTGTCTTCCATGTATGAGTTAACAATGTAGCAAATAGGATGCAGTATCCCAGACAGAAAACACCAAGTCAAATTGTTTAAGTACTGTGTATATTTCTAAGGATCTTTATCCAGTTATCCTGACTGGTCATTATCTGTTTGGTAAAATTTCCCAAACAACTCATTAATATTTAAAAAGCTATCCGAATTATAAACTTCAAACAGCAGAATCCAAATGTCATTTATGCATAATTCAAGAGAACTTTGCAGAAAACAATCTTTGGATAGCAATTGCTCTCTAATCCACCTCTTGAATTTCTACAGGAGAGTTCAATGCCAGTGCAATTCAAATCAATTCAGTCATAGTTGAGTTAAAACTTCCTTTGTAAAGCTAAGATGGCAGAAAAAAAAACAGAATTCAAGCAAAGGGGCCATGGTTGAGAGGTGAAATCTTTTTCTGTGGGAAAGTTGCACAATTTTAGAATTATTTGCTGGTTTCTCACATTGTAGGTGTAATCAAATTCTCGCTAAGTTATATTTGAATCTTCTTAAATGATTTAAATAAATCATCAGTTCACTATTACATCATAATATGATTTATTTATTGAAATACATTTGACTTCTAAATAGTAAAACTTTTGGTCTTTCACTGGCCCCATAATAATTGGAAAAAAAGAAATTGTCACAGAACACCATTGGTATCATATCAACCTACTTCTCTCATTCATATAGCAAGCATTATTTTCTACACAAATTTAAAGAATATTGGTCACAGTATTAAAGGTATAGTTTATTTGTATGTAGTGAAAATATTATTATATTGAGCCCGACATGAGTATAAAATACGTCCCTGTGATATCCAAATGACTTTTTTATTTGAAAAGTTTAGCTCTTCTCCACACTATACATTGTGAATACACACAAAGTATATAGTTGAATGCTGGAATTGTGGGCTGTATTTCATATGAATTACAAATGGAGTCATTATGATTAATGTTACCTCAGTGAATGCAAAATGAATGAATAATTACCCTCCATTTATTTTAAAGTATTACCTTCAGTATATAAGACACAGGAATTATATTCAATTCATAGTAATGTAAAGAGTCTAGTTCAAACTGATCAATGACAGGAAATTCAGAGTTAAAGTTGAAAGTGCCTCAGACTGTTGGTCTTTTTAACACATATGGTAAAAACTATCTGCAGCATGCATTCGCATATGGTAGATCTTTGAATGGGTTTCATTTCCCTGTGGAAAGGGAGGTTTCCTGTGAGATAAAAGGAAGAAGCTCCTGCATGATGCTCATTTGAAAAATGGCTACATGCAAAATTTAAATGCATAATCTGTACCATACACTTATAAAGATATTTTCAACCAATAGTGTGCCAGCAAGAACAGAAGTTAACAATATTCTCTAACCTCAACTGTCATTTTAAAAAATGTGCCATAAAAAGCAGAAAAGTATGGATGACTCAGCATAATCTGTCACCACACTCTGAAGCACAAATCAAACACTGGAACCTATAGAGAAAAGCTAGAGCGTATTATTTATAATTTCCAATATTTAAATTGATTTGGGATATTTCCTAACTTCTCAACTTTTTATAGGGTATAAGCTTATGAAGTTTTAGGGACAGCTTAAAAGATCAGTACACTTTAGATGTTTTATAAATTATTTTAAGGTATGTATAATTGACATTTCAAAACTGCATATTACCAAAAAAATGCATGCATTATTTGCTGAATTTTCAATTACTTTAATATTTTTTATTTAGATGTTGCATATGAATATTTTGGAGAAACGTGTAAAATTATAGTAACAAGAATGAGCATACTTTAATATAGATTTGCAAGTACACACTAATTTAGAGCAAAAATATTATGTTAGTGCATAAGAAACGTAGTAATTTGTAAAAAATCATTATGCTATTAAAACAATATTTGCATTAGTTATAAAGATTAAACAAAGTATAACAAACATCTAGTTAAATATCAACAAACAAATCAACCATTGATCAAAATATTCATATGTATGGAAGCTAATACAGTTTTCCATGATACAACATGACCACAAAAAAATCAACTGTCATAATTATGGTGTCAATTAATTACCTAAATGATATACATTTAAATTGTGCTTGTTATCTATATTAAATTATGTATGGTGTAAGTTTAGAAATTCATTATATAGAAAAAATGGATTATATCTAAAAGAAATTGAACTGTTGGCAATTAATAATGTAATTGACAATAAACTACAAGGCTTAGAAAATGGATAATTTGTTTTGTTTATTAATGATATGTCCAATTAGATATGACACAAATAATTGTCGAACAGTATATATAAATTAAATGTAAGTAAAATGTTCGTGAACTTTGCCCGGTTTAATAAATGTCAGATTTAATAAAAGTAGATACTGATAGAGAAGCAAGAGTCTTTAACAGCAACTCGGTTTGTGGTCACAAATGTGCAATTCAATAACTTCATTACTTTTTTAATGACAGGATGAAATTCTCAAATGACAGCTAAAAAAATGTTAAATGCTAGGTCTAAATAGAGCTTAGGTGTCATTGGACCCCATTTCTTTGATGTGTCAAAACAGAATGTGGTGCAGAGAAGTTCAGATATTAAAACTAGTGAGTGACAAGAAAATCCAGAGTTGTTTTGCACCATACTAAAAGGCAATTTCTAGTAAATTAACACACATACCATTGCTTTACGCCAACTTCCCCAATCACAAGTATGGTAGAAGTTACAGTTTCTAACTAAATATACCCCTAAAGCTTCATGCACTCATGAGTGGGACTTTGGGTGCGTAATTGAATTACGGGAGTTTATAGGTTACATGTTAGAGGTAAGGTCAGAAAAGGTGGGTCACTGGGGCTGTGGCCTGGGTCTATCTCTTCTCTGCTCCTGCCTTGATCTCTCTCTTGTGTTCCCTTTGCCATGATGTGAGCTGTTTCTCCACTTCCATGCTGCCCTGCCTTTGATTCAACCAACCATGAATTGAAACCTCTACAAAGTGTGAGTCAAAATAAATCTTTCCTCCTTGGAGTTGAGAGTATTGGGTATTGTGTTCTAACAACAAGAAATTAAGACAGCATGTAAATAAATATGTTACACTATTCATCAAATATTCACTACCCACTATGATTCCAGGTAATGTGCTAGGTGCAAGACATAACAATGTGCAAAACAAATACAGCAACTGCCATGCACTCATTCATTTTAGTGAAAAACACTTAATGTGCAAACCAGTGTATACTTTGCAATGCCTCAGGAGTAGAGGGAAGATAGGGATACAGAAGAATACTAATGTAAGGGGGATTAACTTAGGAATATGGAGAGCAAGTTTGAATGAGTTGTGAATGTGTGCATGCGTGTGTTTATATATGTGATTTGTGTGTCTGGGTGCCATGTCTATATGTGAGAAGAGAAAAACACATGAACACGACAAAAGACTTCATATTCGTAGGAGAACATTGTATTGCCTATGGCCACGATAGGAAGGAATCATTGGCCTGAATGTATTTAGATTCTTAAATTGCGTATCAGCCCTCTTGTCAGTACCCGGGTTGCCATATTTAGAATTCCTTGCATTAAAAGCAAACCTACCTTGGAAAGATTTTTAGTTATTTCTTTGGAATCAAGAATTCCATCAAAGTCCTGTATGCCATGAAGTGATTTACAAATTTTCCCATCTCTTTCATTTAAATAAAACACACACACACACACACACACACACGCACAAAGCCTCAAAACTTAAAGATAAACCTTGCAATAAAATTATTGTTTTACTTATGTATTCTTGAGATATTTTTGTTTTTCTTCATGAAACTTTTCGATTTGACCCTCTGCTACTTTATTGGTTCATATTATATGTTTGTGATACATAATAATTGTAATTATCCTGGTGAATTAATACATACACATATACATATATCAAATCCTGAGCATTTTCTTTCACTTTCCCCTACCACCTTGCTCCCCTCTTCTCCCAGTCCCCTTCCCAACTCCACAAAGTCTGCCTCCCTGTTTTCTATTGTTTTTTCTTTTATTTTGCTCTTCAAATTATTCACATTTTGTTTCTCTCACATATGAGACTATGTGAGATTTATCCTTGTCTAATTTATTTCACTTATTTATGATATTAACATCCATACATTTTCCTACAGATGACTCAAATCTACTCCTCTTTATGACTAAGTAGTATATCTGATAACATTTTCTTGACCTAAATGCTAAAACAGGACTTCAGACCTCAGTAAGAATATACTTGTTTCAATATCATTTTATCAAACTCGAGTTTCTTTGGCATGATTGGAATATCTGTAAGTTATTTTTCTGGGTCATTTCTTACCCTATGAGTTAACTTAGGCAGCATAGTTGTGTGTGTGTGTGTGTGTGTGTGTGTGTCTGATGCTGCGAAAAATAAGGGTTTGTCTTGATTGCTATTTTTATGCAGTTGTTTACTTGATGTAATAAAACAAACAACAGGTTCTCTCTTGAGTTAACATGTATATTTCTTCAGGAAATATTTTTCATTAGTCTCCTTTGTGTAAAATCAAACTATTCTTATTCAACAAGGCTGTAAGTGTGAGTTCTATCCTACTTCTTTGTGTCCAGAATCATTATATGCGTGACTATCACACTGCCTTTCTTTCATAATCAGTATTATTTGATGCAACCAAATTTTTAGGAGGTACAATTGATGATCATAATGGTTACAATAACAAAAAAAGAAGTATCTTTCTAGTGATAGGTTCGTTTGGGAAGAGTAGATTTAAATTACAAAATAAATTTAAAATATATCATTTATTGCATGTGGTTAATGAAATCTAGTCTCATCTGGCTGTTATGCGATGTATTTATCACTCAAATGAAGAAATTATAGCCTATTCAGGCTTTGTAAAGAACAAAAGAAATATACTTGCTAGTTTAAATTCTTGAATTGTTATAAATGTTGGAGACATTTATTTGAATACGCTATCACAGAATGACATAAATCCACTCAGAGCATTTATTTGATTGATTGCACATCACATATTCAAATAAACATGTATGGCATGATCTCAGATTCAGATAAACACAATGCACTTATTTAAATGTCTTCACAATCTTATTGACTTGAACATAGAAATGCATTTAAATCAGTCTCAGAAGAGACTCACTGATGCATTGTTAAAAGGTGAATATGATGTTTGCTCATACTTCTTTTTGAATCTTATAAGCATGCACATTTAACCCAGGCTGTTCCAAATGAAAGGGCAATATCAACACTAAGGGTAAGTTTGGAAAGACTGTGCCATAAAGTATCTTAGTGCCACTGTGCTTGAAATACGGTATAATGTACAGCAACAAGTCCATTAAGTACAATGAACCTAAAATCAATTTTATTAAATTTCTCTTGGAAACAGATTAGTTATTGCAGTATGAGAATAAGGTTTTATAAAAATACATGCTGTCAAGACATACCTACAAGCTTAGGTAACACTGCAACAAATTTCTTATTTACAGTACTTAACCTATGAGGTTGCTAAGCTAATACCCACCAGGGTTTCCTCCCACACACACAGGACAAGAGTGTGTATGAATAGATGACCAAAACATAGAGTAATAAAATCAGTAATAACATAGCTGATTTATGTCCTTGCCCTTTAATCACTTTGAGAAGTTTCAAACAGATATCAGTAGTTGAACATTATTAGGGAGGCTCTAAATTGCATGTTAATTATTCAATAATGTAAAAACTTCAGTTGATATCTGATCACAGGATGAGCACTCTTAATTGAAAATCCAAAACTAAAATGTATCCAACTCTTAAACATTGAAAACTGACAACATACCATAAATAGAAGTTTTCACACCATGAAAATTTCAGTTGTGTACCAAATTATTTAAAATGTTGGATAAATTTACTTTCTTACTCTGTTTAAAAGGTAAGTATGAGAATAAACAAATTTCTTCTTTATGCTTATGTCCTGTGTCTTGATAAGTATATGTAAGTGTTCTAAAATTTAGCAATAAAATTTAAAACACTTACAGTCTTGAGCAATTTTTTAGTTTCTTAACACATGTGAAGTACATAATGCTTATGCATATTTTTTAATAATGTACTCCATAAATTGAATGAAAAATACTTATTTCCTACTAATTACAGAATTTGCAATCAATGATAGTTCTCGGATACTATTTTTTTTTTAAATAGAGCTAAAAGTGGAATATCTAGTGCCTCTAAATCTAACCCCAAGCCTCCAACATGGGAACACCTGGGGATCAATTAAGATCAAATCTGAACCACCACTCCTCTGCTATTACCAAGGAAAGACTATACTTTTCTCATGTAATTGATGGAAGCATCAAGACTTAGCATTTATTGAAGCCAAGGGGAAGCTCTAGATCTCATAGCTGAGGCTGACCAGGAACCTTATATGAGAAAGCTTTTTCATGATACATTTTCCTCTCCAAGACTTTACATGCATATTAATGACTGCAAGTGTGTTTTAGGAGATCACTTAGTGCTGTTCTTGGGGATAAATTCTCCCATGAAATAGTTTTCACTGAAGTAGTCTCATAGCCTGGTTTTGTTCTGGTTAGTGTATTTATGACGAATAACAAAATCAGGAGAGTCACAAATCCTGTTCCCTGTTCAGAAGCCACAGACTCACGCAGCACTCATGGAATAGTGACTCTGTTCCTTCCTACCTCTTAGAAAATATGTTAATGTTCCCCCCCGGCGCCCCGATTTCCACTAATTTGGATTGTGTAGATCTACTACATTAAGAAAAAAAAAATCTTTTTCTTTCTATCTAATATCATAAACCTCAATTCTTCTCAACAAATGTGAATCAAAATAACATAACACTCAATTTCTTCTTTTTACTTCAGGCTCTGCAAATTCTTGGAGGAAAAGATAGGGTAAGGCTCCCTTTTATTGTGAATAACCAGATTAACAAGTAAAAATGCATAGTACCTTGTGCAATTGTAATTTCAGATGAACAAAGATTGATTTTTAGCACATCTCATGCAACTCTTTGGAAATTTACAAGAATTATTTGTTATTGATATTATGTTCCAATTCAAATGTAACTGGGTACCCTGGATTTCATCTGAAAATGCTGCCATAAAATAAAAATGAAGAAAATTACCTTTCTAATCATTTATTTATAATTGTAGAGGAAAGACAGAAACAGAAAAACAGAGACAGAGACAAAGAGAATATGTAATTAATTTTTAAATCATTCATTACAATCGATGATGAAATGGGTCATGTGATTTGTTCCTCATTCCTATTATTTTGGTTATTGCAAATATGAATTAGACTGCCAATCACCAATGTGTTAAATGGAATCTATGCACCCACTTTTCATTGTGTTCTTTAAACTCAAAATAAGCACAAATGAACAGACAAAGCAGTCTCCATCCCAGTGTGTAGTGAAAACAAACAAATAAGAACAGATCACGGGTGTGGAGAGTGTACAAGAATCATTTTCAGCTTTCTAAACAAAGTGTTTCCTTGACCAAAATCAAAATTAGAAGAGAAAAGCAGGTGAAAACTTTCAAGGAAAAATCTTCAGAAAAAGGAGTGCTGACATAAATATTTTCCTACTACTGTTCCTTTAATCCTTTTTCATTAATAGTGAAGAAGGCAAATCTAGTAATAATTACATTTTGTTAGCAGAGTAAAAAACAAAAAGTATTAATCTGATGAGGAAAGATCTTACTTTTCAAATAATCCCACTAAAAAATTCAAGCCCTTTCTGAGTGATTCCAGATAAGGGTAAAAAACACTCGAGAAGATATTCCATTCTTAGCTCTATTTTAAAAAATATAATATCTGAGAACTATCATTGATTGCAAATTCTGTGATAAGAAGGATGCATGTATTTTTCATTCAGTTTATGAAGTATAGTATTAAAAAAATAAAATCTTTGTCTTATGTTTCAACTAAACTTAATATATTTGTATTATTTAATCATTATCTTATTGTGTGCTTTCATTAGCCAGAAAATTTTAAAGGTCTGAGATTTTACCAACTTGAAAGAACTGCTCAAAATAATGGATGATTATTTCCATTCAGATTTTTGCACAATAGTATTTGCCAATTAGATGACATTGATCATCTTTAGAGTATGTATCTTTTGTGTGAAAAGTCACAATGTTGTTTATTGTTGAGTTAATAGTAAAGTAATTGATGTCCATCACAAACATTGCCAGTGCTCCAACATTAATTCTGTACCTCTTCTTCTTGCCAATCAATGTGATAGATGCTGAAAAGTTAAATGCTGAATTTCTAAACTCTCTTGCAGCTAGGAATAGGAATGAGAGCTTATCTGACACAGTACAAAAATATATACATATAAACAAAAGCAGTGTTTGCATGTGGATGTATGTGTGCATGAGTTGTGTGCATAAATCAGCCAGAAGACTCTGGAAAGTCTGACAAAAATCTAAGATATGCTAGTCTGGCCCACCTTCTCCTGTTATATCTGAATATGAATACCATGCCTAAAACTGCATGAAAGCTGCCATTATTTATGCAGGAGTACAGGATCTTTCCAAAACCAAGTCAAGCTTTTAAAACTTAACATCTAATCATCTTTATATATGCAAATACTATTAATATACAAAATGTACTATATATTTCACAGTGGTATTGATCTTGGTTTACTCAGGTTCACTGCTACTTAGTATATAGGGGAATGGAACTCCCAACCTACTAAAGTCCTGTATGAGTTCGTGTTCTCTAAAATCAAAGAATGAATTTTAGGAACAATGGAGGTTAAGAGCAGAATATGTTTATTGAGAGAAAAAAGCTTCTCCCTAAACTGAGACTTCACAATCCAAGGAATCAGTAGTTAAACTGTCAGATCACATGAATGAACAGGAAGCAATTCATTGTAAAGGACTTGTGAGAGTGTCCTGCAGAGGAAAAAGCAGGAAAAATATCTGAAGACTGATAATTACATAAGGCTTATCTTCCACTGTATTTCTGAGATTTATGATTAGTCCTATTCTCAGGAGCCCACACCAAATTGCTACACAGAACATAAAGCAAGCAAATGAATTTTTAGATCACTTTAATGCCAGATAAACAATAAAAAATTGGAGTTGTACATTTTTTAATGTGACCTATTAACAATTCAAATGGGAGAGATGAGGTTGATTTTCCCATATGATGCCATAGTTACTCTTTAAAGAGGGTAGAAGGCCATGAGCATAAAGCTTACTAGAATGCCAGGTGCTGGCATGGGTGTGGAAGACCATTTGTAGGTCTATGGGGGCATCAATGCAGCTATTTGGAGGCAACTAGCTACAGTCCTCATGTCAGGTACTAAAGTAAGACAGTTTCAAGTACTTCAGAAAAAGTCCAAAACGGAAGGACAAGTGCTTCAAATTTGGGATTCTAAGCTTACAGTGGTAGAAGAGGCACAGATGTCCTCTTATGATTGCTTTTTGATACACTCATTCCAGTGTGGTCTGTCAACAAAATACTATATAACTTGCTTATATTAATTGTATTTCAATAAGCAAATATTGCTTCCTTTCTGTCTGTGTCTCTCTATCTCTGTCTCTGTCTGTCTCTTTCTCATCTACATGGGGAAAATTGCATCACAAATGCCTTATAATTCCACTTATACTTTGAGTCATAATTTCCTTTTTCGTCCTTAACATAGCTCTACATAATCTGAAAAATAAAATGTTGTTAATGCTTTCTATAATGTCAAAAGAATTTAAATACTACATTTCTAGGACAATGAAATAGTCATATATATACATATTCACACTTGCTACTACAGCTGAATTGTAGATAAAGGTGAATGTTGTCTACAGAATTTGGGTCATTTAATGAGTTACTACTAAATCATTAAAGGTGTTCAACATTTCCCTTGTTTATATCTGAAATTTTCTCTAATTTTTTTTTACAGTCACTAAAACATTCTATCAGCATTTACTATTCAAACTTCAAATATCTTGTTATTTTTACGCAAACAAACCATCACCCAGACCCATCCCAATATCTGTAGGGTGAGTGGAAACTAAATTCAAATATTTTTGCATGAGTTACCAGGCATAGCACTTATGCAATGCAATTTCAATAACAAAACCAATTGTCCAAAACTCAGTTTCAGTATAATTCAAGGAGGACTTTAAAGTTGCAAGCTGATTTTTTTTTTTCTGTTTCCAGCATGGATAGAAGTAAATACAGAAAAGGATTAATGACATCTTTTTCAGTTATTATATTTAAAGATTCCAAATCAAGAAAGTACTGGATGTCTGATAAGCAGTGATTTACAATACTTCCTGTATTCATTTAAAGATGAAAATGTGAAAATGAGTAAATGTTTTATATAATATAAATATTCTAATCATTTACCTCTAAAACTAAAGTCATATGGGTGCTATCAGAGCAGAGTATTTGACCTGAATAAACCCTGTCAATCATGTTATGGTTGCTTTACTGCAATATATAATTTAATAGTTTAACTTATATTCCATCTCCTCATCATGTCATCCCTCTTTGTGCATAAGAAATGGCCAGTGAAACTTTGTGTGACTAGAGCCTAAATAATACTTGAGCATATTTCTTATGTAGGAAAGTATTTTCAGTGTTTATGTGTGTGTGTGTTTAGATTGATTTTATTCTTATTGTGTAACATAGGACTTAAACATATTTTAAGGAAACATTGATCAACATGAAAATAAGTAATTAAAATGCCAAATTATTTATTTCCTCATCTCTCAAGTTAAAAATTTTGACGATGAAGATACTGTTGCTTTTAAAAAGAAAGCTGGATCAAAATATATAATGGAAAGGATATTCTAAGAACTATGAATAGAAGCATAAAAGTATTTCAAATACCCAAATTGAGATGCAGAAAAAGGAGCATGGAGTTTGTTGTTGTTTGACACCATTTCTTCTGCAACTATCAGCAACTTTCATTAATCGTGAAGCTAACAAAATAGAGGATAATGTTTGACTATATTTGTGCCAGACAAAAATTTCTCATCAAGACAAAAACCTTTTAATAAACCTGTGTGATTACTTTAAACACATTTCTCACCAGTTTCATTTATAATAATTAAATACTGTTCAACAACGTTTAAAATAGTGTTGCTGATGGGTAGCTAAGCCATTTAGCTGAAAGAAAAATTTCTGGAGATTAGGGAAAACATAATATGTGACTGTTACATATATAGTTCGAAAAAAGATTCTCTTGCAGTGACTCTTGATGAAAAATTGATAATTATAATTATTCAAGCTAAGACTTCATCCAGCAAAACTCAGATTCTGAAAATAAACTATGAGGTGAATTCATAATATTAATGTACATTAGAGTAAGGGGTTATCTACAATATCATGAGCAAAGTTTTTTAAAAGAGAAATTACTGATAAATCATTTTAGATTAAATCATATGTAACTTGACTTGTATAACTGACCAGTTAAGCTTCTGGAAGTAAACTATTGTTACTAATTTTAAGGAATAAGTCATAAACATTTCAGTTTTGAGGATGTTTATGTGTTCTACTAGAAGTAGAGAAAATCATGAGAACATTTTTTTCAAAAGGAATCTAGAATATGGCTTAATGACTGTTAAAAGTGTAGTATTCCAAATTATATTATTATTTAGTTTGGACAATAGGGACTTCCATAGTATTTTCTATTGGCCTGTACTGATTTGCTTGATCTTAAAAGAACATAAAACATAGGAAATCTTACTATTATCTTGCAATACAGAAGATAATATGTACTCTAAGAGATAATTTGTTCAAGTTCATACAGTTAATAATAAGTAAATATGAGATTTGAAACTCAGTCTGCCCTTTGCTTACCTGCTGCTAACCACTAAGCTGTAAATCATATCAAAACAATAAAATCTAGAAATTATGTCTCCTTCAAAACATCCCAGCAATGGTACTTATAAAACTTGCTGTGCATATAGCAATGTTAATTAACTGCCCTATGCTTAAGTTGTGACAAGGTAGTGGTAAATAAATATTCAGAAAACTACATTATCATAATATTTCCTTCAAGTTGCTTCTCTGAATTTCTTCCTATAATCCTGAGCAATACACAACTTTTTCCATTATCAGTAACTTAAAGTGTTTACTTACTAGATCGAATTTTAGCTTCTGTCATTGGGGTGGTATAAAAATTTCTTGGGAAGTATATGGTTACTATGACTGTATATCAATTCCATGAGGTCATATCCATAATTCTAAATTTTCAAGATCTTAAAAACATGATCTTTTAGAAAGGAAAGAAGAATAATTACATTTGGATATAAACCTTGTACCAATAGATATGAAAACAAAGAATAAAAATTTGTCTTTTGTTCTGGAGACATATTATCAAAACAACTAACTCAAACTTCATTTTAGTTGAGTTTTGGGAATTTCTAGAACCAACGCTATAAAAATTACCATGCTTATACACATTTATCTTCAAGCAAACTCATAGAGTTAATGTATACCCCATGGTAGACTTTTATAAAAGATCAAGTAAAAATGTTTGCCGGGATTCTCCTATATCTAAAATACCAGGAGTCATTGTCTTGACAACTGATAATAATTTGATGTCACAATTTTTGCCCTGGTCGTCTTCTTCGAGATTTTTATGTGCTTCTACAGGGTAATGAGAAATGGATTCTCAGTGCTAAAACAATGAATTTCCATTAACCAATATAATTATCCTAGTAGTTGTCCCTCCTAGAATTACAGAACAAGAGGAGCATCAGTGGAAGCATAAGGTAGCATGAGCAGCCTTCTTCTCCCATTGTTCCTCCTTACTCTTTTTCTTCTCTTCTCATCATTTTTTTTTGCCTTTTGTGCTTTTTCTTACTGTTATAATTACCATAGTTACATCACTTTACTATACCTCATGTTAAAGTGAAATCTAATCACAAAACAAGAAGTACAAATACACTTCTCTGGCTGTTGTATGTCCTAAAAATAAAACATTTGTTAGATATTCACTCATAAGGATAATACAGAAAGAATATTGAAGAACATTTTTCCATGCCTTCTTCCAAATAATAGTCAAGTCCTTTGATGACCTACTAATAGGATGCACTCTCCACACCGTGATAAGAACTCCAAATATTAGCATAACCCACCCATCCTACAGCAATCACTTTCACAGCATTTTAAAAACTGTATATTAATTTGAATTGTTAGTGCCATCCAAGTATATTATCAGTTTGCTATCTATTTTTATTTTATGAAAATATTTGTTCCGGAGGGAGATAATAAAATAATTTTCTTTTATTTTATATGGTATGAGAAGCACTGATCTTGAGTCTCAAGGTCAAATACTAATCTGTAAAATTAGTCCTTCATGCTTGTTCACTCTAGCACACCCTCTGAGAGCGTAGCAACCATCAAGAAAGAATTGATTATAATATTTCTTAAATGGCAGAGAAACTTCAAAATTATTTCTCTTATTTGAATTTCATATTGTAATTTTTCATTGGAATATATTCGAAGGGTATGTTAGTGAGATTTCCTGCTTCAGATATGCAATGCCCAAAATTCACTATTTAAATGAGGAGAGGTTTTATATGGTTCACAGTTCAGGTGACTGTGAGGCAGAAACATCATGGTGAAAGGGCATGAAGGGGAAATCTTCTCACCTGTGACTGCCAGAAAGTCCAGAAAGAATGGAGGAGCCACCAACACAGCCACTAGCCAGGGCCCTTGGACCATGGTACTCCCTGAGTACCTGGATGGCTGAGAACAATAAAATGAATCCTGGGGAACCAATTCCTAGGTGACTCTTTTTCTAGCAGGGGCCCAGGTGCTGTCTTCTGAAGTGACCTTGTCATGGATGGAGTCTTGAGGATCCCTTGAAACATCCTTTTTTGTTCCTGCATAAAAGTATTTGGCTTCTTTTTAGTAGGCTAATTTCTTCAGCAGTCACTTTATTTTAACCCCAAATGTACTCACTGATTCTTCTGGACCAAAATTTAAGATTTTCAATTATTTCCCTTCTGCCTTTTGCTATTGTCTTCACTATTAATTCGACTAAAAGCATCCAGAGGTATCTATTCCATAGCCTAAATGTTGCCTAGCTGTCTTGCAACCTCTTCCAACTTAAACACTTTGTACCTGGCCTTTACTGTCTGCATTCCCATATGCATTCAATTCCTCTGTGATCTGACCAGAATCATCCATATAACTGTGTATAGATGTAGGGCTTCTCTCCCCTGCATCTCCAAACCTTTCCAAACTCTAGCAAACCAGTGCCAAAGATTTCTAAACCACAAGGTCAATTACAATCACAGCAATAACCCTACTTCTTGGCTATCAATTTTGTATACTAGTCACTTTTCCTATTCTTGGGTCACAATACCCGATACCCACCTCTGAATATGAATCTTTTGGGGACATTCTAGATCTAAATGATAAAACAGGTCAAAATAAACTTACCTTCTGAAAGCAGATATTTAAATTCTCTGTAGTTAGTGAGTTAAGATATCTCAAAATGATGGAGAAGAAGTAAAAAAATGACAGGAGATTAAAAATATTTATATATAATTATGAATTCTTGGCACTCAGTTCTTGAAACTTAAAAAGTTCAAATATTGAGAATATTCTTGGTAAAAAATCCTTTCACAATTGGTTAATAGTGAGTAGACTGGAAGCAGGAAATGCTATTCAAGTTGTTTTGACATAAATTAAGCATTCTTAGACTAGATTTGTATAGGATTTGTTCATAGTTTGCTGTAAAATTTACAAAGCAAGTTCTATAATAAGCATCACACACCTACTTATCAACATAAGTATAAATTTTAGAAAATAAAAGTAAAATCTGTTTCAAAATTTATTTTATAATGAAATAATTGCAGTATTAAATGTTTCTCTATGGAATTATCACGTATCTTATTCTCTTGATTTGGTTTAAATAGAATTCAGTCTAAAGAGAGAGAAACAAACATTTTCCATATATTTATATCTTCATAGATATAAACCCACATGCAAATACACCTCTCAAGATATGAGCTGCTGAATTTGACACTTCCCATCTGGATGGAGTTTAGTATGGAGATAATAGTGTATAGTCAAAAGAAAACCACTGTTATATGCCTGAAACATTGTTTCAATGTTCTTTTTTTTCCAAGTTAGAGATGATAAGTTTTTCTTAGAAGTCCTTTTCATAAAGAAAAGAATTTAAATCGATTGGTGTTTGATATCTCACGGGAAATGCTTTTAAAACTAGAGGGTCATCTTGGAGGATTAGGTCAGCCAAATATAGAAGAATATGAACTCCTGGAATAAAAGCTGAAAAATTCCTATCAAATAGAACTGTTTGTTAGGTTGCCTGAGTCTAAATTTGAAATGGAATGGGTCCTCAGAACTGAGACTAGATATAAAAATCTTAAAAGCAAACTCCTGTGCTTCAGAAAGAAAGATTTTAAAAGAACATTCAGCTCTTTAATTCTTGACAAGTGTGACTCATTTTCACTTTCTTTAGATGGATGCCTTATAGGTTACAAATGATTTTAGTCCTCAGAGAGTTTTCAAAATACATGTGGACTCCATTATGCTATGATCTCTTTCATTCCATTAAATAAAAGAAGAAAAATAATAACTAAAACCTTAACAAGGGTACGCTGAAAGGAATGATTAATTTGCCACTATTTTTGTTAAAGACTATCAAAGCTAGCTGGTCAGCCCCAAATGGAAACTGTTCAGTTGTTTGATTTTGTTTCCTCACAAGGCATCTTTGCGTGCATATCATTAATAGTCAAGGACAGGCACATTAGTAAGCAATCCCCAGTCTCAATTTGCAAATCTCTGTCTGAGTTAGATTTCTAGAAGACACAGTACAAATTACAAGACCTGTTTAGTGCTGGGTCACTAAATCTTTAAAAGCAAATATGGATATATATGTATGAAAAGATCAGTTTTCAATGAAAATTTTAAAAAATCATGTAACTTAAATGAGAATTTGACTCAAAGCATCATTATGCTATTTAAAAAGATCAATTTATTATGTATTAATAAGTAAATCTTATACTACCAGAAATGGATTTTCTGATCTTGTTTTGAACCTTATTTCTGTTAAGCTTTATACCTTCATAATCCCTTCGTTTCAATTCTCCTTGTTTTGCCAGGAATTTAAGAGCTTATAACATCAAACTAAATATTCTGTAGAACTGAATAAAATGAATAAAATTGAGCCTATTGAAAGGCAGCTAATATTATGGCATAAGGAAATGATCTAATAGAATTTTCATAAAGAGGAATAATTCAGCCTCAAATTAACTCGAGATGCATTGTTTAAATCTAACCTAAACAAAAATCTTACATTTAATGAAAGACTTTAAATCTCTGTATGCAAATTATCATTATTTCAACAGCTTATGATTCTTTCTCTGTCTATCTCACTTAAGCTTTCTTTTGTGGAAGAATCTGGTACTGCACAGCCTCTGGGCTTTCCTTCAGGTCCCCTTTAGAGTAGAAGCATAAAAGGAAGGACACTGCTATTATTATAGGGACTAAGCAGTAGAACAGTACTCTTGGAGATTAAAAGCAGTTTGGCTCAGGCTCGGTAGGGGTAAGTGATAAAATCTAGCTTTATCTTTAGGAAAAGTCCAGACTAGGCAACTGAGACTCCAACCTCATGGTGAGACGAGTTATACTACCACGCTGAGAGTGAGAGGTTTCCGTAAAAAAGGAAGAGAACAAAGAACATATTTGCAGCAAATAGAATGACAAAGAATTTTGATGTACATCATAATTAATACAACTAATGTAACAGAAAAGTCTAAACAGAATTGCTGTAGTCTAGACATGCCTTGGGGTTTCTCAGTGATTTAAACACTAGAACTCTCTAGATGGAAATGTTAATTTTTTGTCAGACCTGCTGTGGTTTCTTTGAGTATGTATACAGTCAGATTTCTGCAAACTCTTGTTAAGCAGTTATCCTGTTTAAAATAAAGGAAAACAGCTAAACAAAAAGGTGGTTAAAATACATCGGTCTGATCAATACTGAACAAAAGCTACAACAAAAATTTCTATCAGATCATTTTTCTTTATGAAAATTATTTACATTACCTATAAAATAAAATAGTCATCATGATTCTCAGCCAAAAAAAATTTAGTCTTTTTTTAACATCTTTTCACTGCTATTGTCAAAAGTGCCTGTAATCTCATGCAGATGAGGTATTGATCTGTTGCCGATGTTCACCCAGCAGCCAAAGGGGAATCACATTACCAGCTCCAAACTCCATCAATCACAGTCTCTTTAATAACCGCACTTAAACGATCTTTCTTGGCATTAACTTATATAGCACCCATGGCTGGCATCCAGACTTCAAAAAGAAAAAAGGTTCATTTTGAAGGGTAGTTTTGAGGCCACTACAGATAATTTAAATAAAAGGTCTTGCACTTTCCCTAGAACTGTAAGTCTTATTAATTTAGTCAACTTAACTTCATCATATTTTTTCCAAATCTACAGAAAAAGAACCAAAATATGTGAATTTGTTTATAAATATAGGATTATATCATTAACATCCAAGTTAAATATTTATAAGGTAAAGATGAATTGTATGTTTGCGATCCGAGGACATGCATTTGATTGCAACCTGCTTATTTAGTATATTTTAGTTTTCTCCTTCCTCACTTTAATCCCCTCCACATATATGCTTCAGAAGTTACTACAAAGTAAAACAGAAAAATAGAGAAGGTACACAAAAACCCGGCATGTAACAAAGCAATGATGAGTGGTTAAGAGAGCTATTGTTATTGCCACTGGGGATCTACTGGTGTCTTGTTCGCAGGCATGTGGTTCGTGTTTCTGTCAGGTTGTTAAATCAGTGTTCTTTGCTGCTGGCAGCTATGAAAGATCTGGAAGTCAAATGAACAGTTTAGTACACATAAAAAATAAACAAAACAAACAAAATAAACCCCATTTGAGCACATTTTACTCCCCTCTGACTCTGTCTGCCCTAAGAATCCTACCCATCTGGAGGAAAAGGCCAGGAAAACAACCACTCTCCCTGTCCAATCTCACCCTTCTCCTATTCCTGTCCTTATTCTTCCACCACATTTTTTGTCTTCTATAATATTTACATTCACATCTTTATTCTCACATTTCAGTGCACGATGAAACTTCTTTGTGTGACTCAGCAGGTGTGACTGAGGTGAAGTCCACCATAGGACATTAGTAATGAGTTTCAGGGAGGAGGTGTTTGTGATAGATGGAAAACTGCATTTGTAATTTGGGATAAGAAAATCAGTATTACATTTTGGATGGCAGTGTGGCTTGATTTTCATCCAGAAGCTGTTCAATTTTGATTACTTCAGCAGGAAAAAGGAAGGGAATAGTTGATTTTTCTCCATGTAAAATCTTATGTGATAATAATTACAACTCAGTAAGCACTAAAACTAGAAACAGTAAAACTATGAATCAGTCAAGTATAAAAAACTGAACACATTGCTGACTATTCCCTAAACTTAGTGGGGCAATGGATGAGGATGTGCAAATCCAGTTACATCAAATGATGCACAAGGTACATTTGTGTGTTTGTGTATGTTCATGGGTGTGTGTGGTACTGGGGAGGTATGCAGGGGCTTCACACTGAGCTACATACTTAACCCCTTTTTATTTTTTTTTACTTTTGTTTTATTCTGAGATGAGTAAGATGCCCAGTGTGGGCTTCTAATTGTGATCATCCGGCCTCAGCTTCCCAGAGTACTAGGATTGCAAACATGCACCACCATGCCCAGCTCAAAAAGGCATGATTTTTCAAATCACCTTTCTTACAAAATACATAAAGCAAAGCATTTATGTGTTTTTAAAACAAGTGTACCAGAATATCAAATATGAATTAAAAAAAGATGTCTCAAATGGCTTTGCACAGAGCATCAGTCTCAAAAAAATAAAAAAGGAAAAAGAAAATCAATTATTAAGTTTCTGTGTTCAAAACAAGGTGGCAAATACTATACTTTACATTCTTGTTCATGTTAGTATGGTTGAAACCAAGAAATATTTACTTAAACAGCTTTCATAACCTTAGTTAGTTTGTATTAACTATCACAAAAATATATCACCTTGGGACAAATTTATAACCTGCTTTTCTACTGACTGATGTGGTTAAAAATGTTTTTTTAGGGAAAAAATGACATGCTTTTATGTGGTATATAGTATTTTCTTAAAATTTACAAACTAAAAGAACAAGTACTGATGAAATTATGTAAATTATATAACATATCAAACAGAAACATGGTAAACTTAAAGTATTTTACTACTCATTATTTTGGTAAAATGTAAATTAAAGACTAACGTTAATTTTTCAAATACATTAACAAGGTTTGGTGACTTGCTTTTTCTTTTTTTCTTGCATTAACTGGGTAGATAATTAATTTTAGGAAACCAGAAAGGAAACATAGACAGGCATCTCTAACTATTCACTCTGTCCAGTGAATATGCAGCTGCCCCATCACTGCAACAATGCACTCAAGTCAATTTGTCTATAGTGCCCCTCCATGAAGATGTTAATGTGTCCAATTTATTGTCTTATTTTCTAATGAATAATACATATTGTTCATTGTGTGTAGTACATAAAAATGTATTTATACATTTAAGTTTGGGGATGTGCAAATGTGTGAAGCTATGTTTACTCATCTTCTTTGCATGACATTAAAAGCTTGTATTCTGTGTAAAATCTATTCAGTTTATTGTTGTATTTCTTTGCCGACATTTCCCCCCATCCAAAGTCACCTGTTTTCTCTGTTCTGTTTGAAGTCTACTGATTCTTCAAAGGACTTTGTTTTACTCCTTTCCATAAGCTTTCCTCAAGAAGTCCTTTTTAATCTCTAAACTCCATCCAATTTTATGAGTTACATAAATACTTGTTTGAAAGTTTTATGTAGATTTAAACCTTGTCTTGTAACGTGAATTTGATATGTAATCGTCTTTTATGGCTTATAACCATATATTTGGCTAATGCAATCATATATTTTGTTAATATAAATAAATCGACATATGTGCAGCAAAATAAACTTCATAAGCTGGTTATAGATATAGCCCAGTGTTTTAAGTGTACATATTCTGAAATCAGATTTTGGGTTCCCCAGCTACATTTCAAACTTACAAACTGCTTAATCTTAGGAAAATTACTTATCCTCGCTGTTCTTCAGTTTTTTGTTTGTTTATCTAGCAAAATGACATAAGCATTGTATGGAGAAGGTATGCAGGACTAAAGTAAAACAATTTAAAAAATACCAAGCATGCATTACATAAGGAACAAATATTAGCTCTCAATGCTGATTAAATTCCCTTAGAGATAGATTCTTTAGACAAAATTGGGTTTTGATGCAGTCTTAACCAAGATCTTAACTAACTCTGTAGAGAGTCTTGAGACTGGGATGCTGTTCGGAAAGGTATTGCTTTGCACCTGGTGGACTGTCCACTTTTTTAACCCTCTCACTGATCAGTTATTTGTCCTGGTAAGGAAACATGACCTTGTAGTAGGCAACTCTCCTTGCTTAGGACCAAGTACTGCAGGGCAATCATGAGCAGAATTCCTACAAGATGGATGAATAAATTCTTCTGGCCTGAAAAGAAATCTATCTGATGGAAGTAGGTGCTAAGAAGAGGGAATCATTGCAGCATCTATTATCTTTGCTGTTGTCCATATAAAAAAAAATCATGTTGTAATCAGCTTTCTTTTACTAAATCTAAATTCTATAAAGATTTTAGAGGGAACTGTAAATATGAACAGTAAGACCAAAAAAGGAGTTGTGCGTATAGGTATCTATTAGCTCTGTTTGCTCTTTCTACGATTGCTATGGGTGTATACATTAGACATTTTTTTCTGGACATTTAGCCTACAGGGGCCTGTTGATCTCCAGGGTTGAGTCATTTGGCTGGTCTGGCTGGCTAGGTGAGTGACCCCTTGCTCCCTCACGGCTTCATATATGTCCTGCCAAAGCTGCATGCTCAGAGAAAGAGGAGGACCACCTCCAACAGAGGACTGTTCCCTCAGTCAGAGGTTCAGAGGTTCTGCTCTCCCCTGCTGGAACCTCCTACAAGCATTCAAGAAATGGAGAGGGAAGGAAGAGACAGGAAAAGAAGGAAGCATTAATAAGATATAAGATATGTCATGTACTTGTACCAACTATTCACAATGAATATATTCATGATGTACCACAAACATGTTCTAATAAAATAAAAAGATGCAATATATCATTAGATAGTATTCCTAAATGGAACATTTCTAATTATATACTTGTTAAAATTATTTAGCAATATTTTGTTAATATTTCTATTGATTATTTTTGGAATTAACAAAAATTCAGCTGTTTGCACAGACAAATTTGTTTTTCTGGTTAAAATTTGTCTCATTTTACATTCTAGTTCTGTACATACTTTTGTTATTTTTGAAAAATTTTATTAGTACGTGTTTGCAGGTCATAGTGATTGCATTCCTTGTGCGAACTGGCACATGTATACAATGTATCTCAATTCTTTTCTCCCCTTCCTTTACATCCTCTATTTTTGGCCAGCATCAGATTAATTTATTTATAACTCATTATAAAATTAATTAATATACATACAAATTAACAACCAGATTAATAGGAAGAAAACATATAAGGCATATAAGACAGCTATCACTTTTCAGTCTTTTGACTAAGATCAAGGATAGTACCTAAGACAGTTATATTAAATCAAGGTACTCTTTAGACTGAGTTTAGTTTCATGGACTATATGGCCAGTTCTCCATAAGAACAATGCAAATTCCACAGAAATAGCTCCCAAAACTTTCATTGTTATGATTACTGGAAAGGAGATACTAAATCATACTTAAAACAAGATGTTCCTACAGGAATATTTTATAGGATGTTTCTCAAATTGCCCAATTCTTCCCTACATTTTGTATTCCCCATTCTATTTCTCAAATACCTAGCTTTCTATTTTCTACTATCTATCCTTTATTTTGCTCTTTGATTTATTTATGTGATGAATCTCTCATATAGGAGAATCCATATGAATTTTAGACTTGTGTATTTTAAAATGTAGTGATGAAACATTTTATAAAATACTTCAAAGGGTAGCTTATTACAAGCTAAATGAAAATTTCATGGCTGTATTCAAGTTTGTATGACATAGGTCCATAATACATAGTATTCCAACTGAGAGTTTCTATTCAATTAAGGAATCATTAATGTATGACCAATGTGTCTCTGATAAAACCATTCATTGTTCCATCTTTTTATGTTTTAATTACTGAGCTTAGTTCTTTTCTAAAAAGCGCTATCTACATGCATATCCTCCTATGTACACAGGCATAAGCATTTGTATGAAACCTAAAAAAGAATCAGGATCATTTAGATAACTTTAAATTCCACTCAATATTTCAAGGTCTCTTCATTGTTACCAATTAAGTAAATGAGTAAAGCAGTGTAGATCAAAGATGTAATTTAATATAAATGACAAATTCAGTGAGGACTAAAGCCATTTTCTGTATAATCTAGATTCCACCCCCCACCCCCCACCCCCGCCAAACCACTTCATTCTCCAAAGAAATGCTTCCAGGTATGTTAGGTTCACATAATTAAATATCCCTTGTGCAGAAAATTTGTCTTAAATGAGGAATGGTTTTTCTTTTTCTTTCTCTTTTCTTTTTTTTTCTTTTTTGGTACTGGGAATTGAACTTAGAACCTCATGCTTGCCAGGCAGGTGTCACTGAGCTATATCTCCAGCCCTAGAGAATGATTTTTAAAGATGAAAAGATTTCTTACAAAATTTCAACTGTCATTACCAGCTTTAAATATTGAGAAAGTTCATTTCTTTTAGCATCCGTTTCTTTGTCTGTAAATTGCAAGCAATATTGAGTTTACCAATCATATAGAGTTATCAAGAAGCTTAAGTAAAATAATTTATTTGAAGGACTTAGCTGTCTTCTAATATAGAAATTTTAGAATACATAGTAATACATCTATGCCTTTCATTTTATTAATATTGACACTGAATGTTAACATAATTGGAACCCATTTAGCTTCATGTACTTTTACAGTTAAGACTGACACTGATGCACAAATTTTTGTAAAAGCATGTTTAATTCTTAGAGTTGAAGGATGAGCTTCAATAGGAACAAGAAAAAGAAAGATGAAAATTTAGAATTATTAGAGTTCTGCTCACTTTATGTTTATCTTTCTCATTTAAATAAATTATATAGGACTGAAACACTGGTCTGTGTGTAGACAAAGCCCATTGAATTATAAGAAAATACATTTATATAAATGTCTGATGAATAATCATAGACATTAGTCTTAGATATACAATTATATAAGTGAATATAGACATGAATTCTCATGTGTTAACATAGATCAATAACACGAAATTGTGTAGCTTACTTGTAAGTGTATTTTGTGGAGGAAGACCATTCTATGGAATAATCCACAATTTATTCTAGCTCTCTGCCGAGGTGAACCTCATGTTTCTTTTCCCATGAAACCATCAAATCCACAAACCACTTATTGTATAACTCTAAACCACTTTGATTTGTATAAAATTGAATAATCCACTTCACTTCTTACATTTTCATACCTTTACAAGACTGTCTTTCTTATTTCAGTACATTGACTTGACATAATGAAGTTGGCCAGCCATCATTATTTGCATTTTATATTTTAAATGTTTTCTTGTCATAGAACAGAAATAGTCAGGTATTGTTTGAATTCACTTTTTTTCCCTTTCTTTTGCTGGTGAACATTTTAAGTAACATTTTCTACAGCAGTTCTGCAGCAGGAAACTTAATAGAGATGCTGTTTCCATAACAACAAATAGGATTTGAGCAAAAACACAATGCTCAGTGGTTACTGTTCCTCACAGCAGGTAAAAGCAGTTATTCAAAATTACAAGCAGCATGACATTGAAAAAAAATAAATTAAAGCAAGAAGTGCTAAGAGTTCTGTTCCATATTTAGTAAATGTTTAACTCATAAATGCTTGAGGGGGCAGCTGTAGGATTCCATTCTCTGCAGTATTTCCCCTCAAATCATGACCCGACAATGAAGACTAGGCATGGACACTCATTTTTAAGATAGGAAGAGCCCGTGAGGCAGGGAGGTTCTGACCATGAGAACGGGTAATGTTTGCTAAATTGGCTGACTGATTATGTCATGTAATTATTTATATGTAATTTCTAGTTCTCAAAAGTAAAACTATCATTCCCAAATTACCTTTTTCTTAACTTGTCTTAACTTTCTTATCTGAACTTTATTTAATTTTCTTACATGGACTTTTAAGACAGTAAGTAAGTATGTATTAAACTGAAGAATTTCCTCAGGAAATTTAAACATGTTGTGGGTTAAAGTAAGAAATGTAATCTGAGCTGAAAGACTACAGGGTTTTCATAGATTACTTCAGGATCTCTTTCCTACTTCATGATTCCACAATTTTGTTTCTGTGCATTTTCCTGTTTTAATGTACATCT
>RJWT010005386.1:0-31098 GCA_004365215.1 Cuniculus paca | reverse complement strand
CAATTTGTACTGTAACCTTAAAAGCAACAAACCAACTCATTGTAATCATTAGTTTGACAAAAATGTTCAAGAGTATCACATACAAAAAGTCAATCCAACATCTTGCTTCTCAAATGTATGTTTTAAAGAATATGTAAAGGTGATATTTGACATATCTTCATTGACAGATTATGCTATGGACTAAAGGGTCATCTGTGTACTAAATTCATTCAGATTTGGACGCCAGTTCCAGACACCCAAGAACCAATTTAGAAAGTTCATCTTAAAATTTTCATCCACTGCAACAACTCTTGATACTGAAATCTACATTCCTCAGAATTTTCTCGAGAAATAAACAGAAGCATGCATATAAAAATATGCAATCATTCATGACATTATTATGTCAGCAAATGAATGTAAAGATCATCAGGGTGAGTCAGCAAATCCTGGGCATAAATAGCGCAGTTTCAGTATGAAGGCTGGCAGGCTTGAGACCCAGGCAGAGCTGACGTCTCAGTTCCAGTCTGAAGGCAGGAAATATCCAATATGCCATTTCAAATGTCTTCAAGTGGTGGAATTCTTTCTTAGTGGAAAATAATCAGCCCTTAGGTTCTGTTGAGGTCCTCAGCTGATTAGATAAGACCCAACCACATTAGAGAGGGTTCAGTCTATTGATTTAAATGTTCATCTCACCAAAAAGTGGCATCACAGAAAGTGCTAGAATAACATTTGTACCAATTGACATCCTCACCAACAGTAGCAATAAAGGCTGTTGGTTTGTCAACATCCTCATCAACATTTGTTTTCTGATTTTGTGATAGTGGTCATCCTGATGGGTATGATGTGCTATCTCTTTGTGGTTTTGGTGTACACTACTTTGGAGTCTAGTGATGTTGAACATCTTTTCCTGTGCTTTCTGGCCATTTGTATACATCTTTGCAGAATAATAAATTCAATTCCTTTGTCCATATTTTTAACTGAGTTAGATTTTTGTTGCTGAGTAGCAGGAGTTCTTTACATATTTTGGACATCAGCCCTTTGTCAAATACATGACCCTCCATTCCAGAAGTTACCTTCTTACTCTGCTAAAATGTTCTTGGATGTGACAATTTTAAAAAGTTTTCTGTAGTCCTCTTCACATGCTTTGTTTTATTATCAATTTTGGTGGCTTAAGTTTGGGCCATTAATTAATTTTAAGTATATTTTTGTAGATGATGTTAAAGGAATCCGAACACCACAGTCCTGGTCTGAGCACAGACTACTTTAAATCCCTTTCCCCTGCTATGCTTTTATATCTGCTGCAGATCTATAGACACGAGTGCATAGGGCCCAGTAACCCCAGCTACACCCTATAATACCCAAATATTGTTCATCCCTGCTCTTGACAAACAAAACACAACTTGTGTATGTTCTCATACCTTATCCCTGGCACATACCACAAATCCTTTGTACTGAACTGTCCCCATTAAAAGTCTCATTCTGTTTGCATTTTTGTATTCTTTGGAGATGAAGAAAAGCGAACATTCCAGATGTGTCCCCCCCCCTTTTTTTTTTACTTTCAAGATTATTTTGGCTATTGGTCCGTTGTTCTCTTTCAACTTACTGAGCACTTTATGTCAGTTACTTTAAATTAAATTTTGTGCCAGGATGCTTGCGGACCTGCATTTCCCTAAGGTTGGTATCTGGAATTGGGAGTTTTGCTCTTGCGATTGGGTCGTGTTTCTCTGGTGATTCCTATACCTTACAATCTTTTATTGGGATGCGAGCATCTGAAAATCCACCACCTACCCCATCCCAGCCTTTTCAGACTGGCTTGATGCATAGGAAGACCCTGACCAACTGGCTGTAGGTTCAGTGGGCTGTCCAGCATTTTCGGCCCTCTTGCTTTCCCTGATGGCTGCCTGCAGCTCTTAAAGGTGCCTAGCCCCTGTTTTGAGAGGCTGACAAATTTTGCCTCAGTTTGCTTCAGCCATCCGAGTCAAGTAAGACAGAAACTGGTTCATCATGCAGCCCCAAGTTGAGCCAGGACATTGGGGTGCATGGTTCTCTCTTTTGTGTCAGTCCAAAGACAAGAGCCTGCTATTAAAGATGTCTTCCTCTTTGTTCTGTACTAGGTAGGGTAGAAGGAGGGGCACAAAGGGGCATACCAAATTCTGGGAATTCGCCGACCCCTTTCACTGGAATCCTTCCTTGCTTTTACGACGGTCTGTGTGCTATGGCTTCTCAGTTGTCTTCTGAACTTCTCACAGGTTTATTGTTCCATACATTACTGTTAATTCTATGCCTGGGGTGGGAGTGACCAAGCCCCTGTAGGTTTCTTGACTACCACAGTGCAGATGTTCCCACAGGGAACAAGCGGTGTTCATGTGACTGGATCTCTTTCTCACCACACCACAAACAAGTGAAAATTACAAATGCATTGCAAATTAAAATGTAAAATAAGGCACCATATAAAGTGTTTCAAGCGCCATTCCTCTGTACCAAAAGAATGGGAGACCTTTCCTAGCCATGACTGAAAATGTAGAAGAAGTAAGGCATAATACTGAGCAAGTTGAGAGAATAAACATGGTGTGATCAAAACACCACTCGCAAGGTACACAGATTCATGAAGAACTGCGAAAGTTGTCTTCTACTTACATCACTTGGAATAAAGTGTATATGTCCTAATGCATCCCCCAGATACAAAATTAAAATTAAAAAGTTAGTTAATTGAAACAAAACAAAACAAAGCAAAACAAGCAGCCCCTACAGAACCCGGGTCAAAAACCTAAACTATCTGCACACAGCAAAAAGAGAAAACATGAATGACTCTTAACCGTATGAAAAAGAGATGAGCAACCTTGTTCGTATCAAAAGATATGCAAATTGAAGTGCACACCGTTGCATTATATATCACCTACCGGACTGGCAAAATCCAAATGTCTGGGAGCCCTGCTGGCGACTCGTTAGGAAAATCTCTTCCCTCAGATTATTGATGGGGAAAGACAAATGGCACAGCTTTTGTGAAGGGGGAGTTGCTGTCATGAGCAAGATGACATGTGTTTTGCCCTTTAAGCAACATCTAGGGACCACTCCCGGGGATGTGGTGATAAAACAGTCCTAAAGATTCTGCCACAAGCCTATTCGTTGCAGCCACATTACTCCTCATCCCCAGCTACACGTGCAATGGCCAGAATGAAAACAATCAAAGTGTCCCTCAACACAAGATTTGTTGACTAAACTATGGTAAGTCCACACAGTCGGGTACTATGCTGCAGCCCTCAAAAGGGGTGAGGCAGTACCTCTATAGGGCACCAGGGAGTGATCTGAATGGTATTTGTTTTCACTTTTTCCTCCTTTTTTCCTTTTTTTGGTACCAAGGATCGAACCCAGGATCCCACCCTTGTTTGGCAGGCGCTCTACCACTGAGCAACACTGTCAGCCCTCTTTTCACTTTTGGTAACTCTTGTGACTTTTCTCTAGATGTGCTCCCACAGCTCGCGTGTTCATAGGTGGGGCTTTCTGGAGCTGGCTGGATGTAGGGCGTGTGGTACTAAATTAGTCCACTGACTGGTTTAGCATAGTTCTGGGTGTGGATGACGGGAAGCCCCACTCTGGGTGTGGGTGGCACCACCCAAAAGGCTTGTAGCCTGGATGGGATAAAAGGGAAAGGGAGGCTGCTTGGTGCTTGCTGCCTGCTGCCTCCTGCTTGTCCTGCAATGGGATGTTTCTCCACTGCCATTCCTCTGTGCCATGTGGCCCTGCCTTGGAGCCAGCCAGCTATGGACTGAAACCTCTACAAACCGTGAGCTAAAATAAACCTCTCCTCCTTTAACCTTAGTGTCAAGTATTTTGTCTCAGCAACGAGGAAAGTAACTTAAGAAACTTCCTTCAGCTCATTTGTTTTAAGCACTTCACTACAAGCATGACATTGTGGTTCCTATATCCATTCACCAGAACAACAAGGGGAATGAGCAGTGCTTTTAGAAACATGCTTTAGGGCCAGGGATATAGCTCAGCGGCACAGTGCCTGCCTGGCAAGCGTGAGGTCCTGAGTTCGCTTCCCGGTACAAAACAGACAAGAAAAGAAAAGAAAACGAGAAAAGAAGCATGTTCTACACGAGTGTCTTTAAATACTGCACAAGAGGCAGTTATACTGTAGTCAACACATCCGTCCTTTCCCTGACATAACACTGTTCTCAATTTGGTGATCAAGTAGTCTCAAGGACATATTTTAAAGTGAAAGAGAGCGAGGTGGATAAGTTTATGGTACCTGATGTGGCATTTACCTAGGCAGGAAGAGGGATAGTGGGGAACTCTGTCTCTCTAATGAGAGATACAGATTCAATGGCCAGGTGACACCAGTTGACCCCATTCCCTTAGCCTTTAAGAAAGCTGATGAATGTGCTCCTGCATGGGCCTTAAAAGCTAATTCTGGGATCCCTGACATTCACTTTTACCTATGTTGGCCCCCTCCAGGATTGCACATTCCTACACAAACACTCTTGGATATTCATTGGGTCCAATATTTGTCCCAAATCTTTCCCACACACTTTAAGCTGTTCTTGGTCAGAAACCAGCAGTCACAGCCTATTATGGCCATGCAGTGTTAGTGAGACATACTTTGGAAGAGTAGTCTTTCCGGACAACAGTGAAAATCAGTGGAGTGCTGGAGCCGATCATTAAACTTTCGAGCTTTTGTGAGCCAGTTGTTAAACACAGCTTGTAGAGTTGTTGGGAGGTCCCGTGTGCTTCGCATACAGTGAATGGAGAACAAATGAAAGGTAGTGCCCCTTTCTCACAATTCACGGGTCCTTCAGAAGGAAGGTCTGGATCTAATTCATTTCTCCTCTTTGAATTTTCTTGTCCTCACTGGTCTCGGTTTCCCCCACTGTAAAATTAACATTGGACTAGAATCACCATGCTGGCTTTCCTTCGGCCACTGATGTTTGCTTCGGCCCACGAATAGGACATGAAGAAGAAACCTGGACCAGCGTTTACAAATTAAGTGACTTTTACTTAGAAATATAGACTTCCAGCCTGAAAGAACAGTTGATTTGCTAACAATGAGCCCACTTTGCTGCATGGCAGTGATTGGTTACAGCCAAGCAGGCACTGCCCCTTAGGCAGAGCATGCGCTGTCCGTTTGCCAGAGCCCATCTGGCCTGCTCTGCTCCGCTCGTTTACCTGACCTGCTGCTGTATCCTGCAGGCTTTACCATTTGCACCCCTCTGGACAACCAGAAACAGGTGATGCCAGGCAGAGGGCAGGTACTTCATTGCTCAGTGAATATATTTGCTACTCATTCACCTCTACCATGGTCTCATCTAGCCACGTAAACTCCCAGCTTTCCAGTAAAGTGCCTCTCGCTTTGACACGTGGGTCGAACTAGTCTGTCAGAGTCAGGATTGTCTAGGTTATACTGTGGTAACAAACAAGCCATATTTCTCAGTGCCTCGCAACAAGAGCAGTTTATTATTTGTTCACAAACCCAGACACGAAGTGTAAACATCCTCATGCTTCCACATGCACACAGAGATATGGACACGAGTGTGCATATATGTGCAAAATCACAGGACAGACAAAAACTCTCAGAACCCCATTGAGAGACCGATTATCTTACATGGCACAATCCTGCTTTTTCTGACACACAAAAGGCCCCAGCATCTAAAGAATTAAGGAATGAAGGAACAGAAAGAAATGTTCAACCTCCGTCAAAGAATTGCCCCACGTCACAAAAAGGGCCCCAAAGTTTGTAAAACACCTGAAGGCTTAAAAAAAGACATTAAGCATTTTGAACATTAACCGTTCTGCACATTCAGATACAGGATACCAAATAGGCAGTGCTCTCGTGAGGCCTCTTCCTCTGGGCTCTTATGTCAAGAGGAAAACGCAGCCCAGATGTCCCACGGGCAGTGAAATGGAGCTGGCTGTCCTGGGTCGTGGTGAGGGTCTGGGAGGCTAGAGTCCTCCATCTCCAGTGGGAGCTGTAGACAGAAAGGAAGGGGCCAGAGCCAGGTCACATCCATGTCCTCTCTTGGGTTCCCCCTCCTTTTCTTGACAACGCAACTGAAAACTTGTCTCTGAGACCATGGCACAAACCTCTTCCTGCCTGGTTTTCCATCTCTGGTCTTGCCTCCCCCATCCCTCCATCACGGCCACCACACCTCTTTTGGTCAGTCCCAACCAAGGTCTCTGCATACGCCCCCGGCTAGGTCAGAAACATTCCCTGGCTCCTCAGTACCCGTGGCTGCTGCTCCAGCCTCCCAGATGCAGCCTGCCAGGCCTCTGTGATTGGAAAGCCCTCCAGCTCCATCCTGTTCTGTTCCAGCAGCTCTTCCAGGGTTGCTTCTTCACGCACACACCATGCCCCACCCACCATAACTGCCCAGCCATGCCCATCCTCCCCTCCCAGCCTCCCTGGGTGTTTAACCCTCCTCCGAGCTCCTCCAGCCATTCCTCTCTGGGCACGCCATGGCTATTTCTGCAAAACACAGCTTGGGAAGGCATCCAGTCTCCACATCAGACTAGACGCTCCCACATCTCCTTCCAGCCAGAAGAAGAAGCATTTATCACCTCTGTGTGTCCTCCCCAGACCACTGCATGCCACAGGGAGAGGGTCCTCGCCTGGCAGTTCTCCCACTGGGTGTGCTGTGTGCCCTAGGGCAAGACCCTGGTACCCTCGGGGCTTCACTGTCCTTGTTTCTTGACATCAGGGCACACTGGCCACTTGTTGGATTGAGGAGATGAGTGCCTGGGCCCGGGACTTTGACCCCACTGACCCTGGTTTCCCTGTGTGAACCAGCTTACTGCAACACGCCCTCTCCGCACTCCATTTCCCAACCGTTCCCAGTCCCAGTCTACCCTTCGAGGGAGCAGGCAACTTACTGGGCTGCAGGGCTGGTGCAGGGGGAAGACTTCGGGAGGGGCCCAAGAAGAGTTCTTCAGGGCCAGCAGAGCCTCAGCAGCCTCCAGCTTCCGCTCCCACTCTAAGGCGTCAGAAAGCGAAGCCTGGTCGCAGGCATCGGGCACCTGCAAAGAAAAGGGCGTGAGAGAGCTCGGGCCGGGGAACCACATCTCCTCCCACCTAAACAAGTGCCCCTTCAGCGCCTGGTTCCCTCGAGTCCCCCACCCCACGCCCAAGGCCTTCTGCTGTTCCCATTCACTACGCTTGGCCCCTCCCAGGGGTCTGGACTCCGCTTCTTTCCCTGGACCTGTGGCTGCAGTACAAGAGGATCAGCAGTGGCACAGGGCTGGAGGATCAGACTTGAGCATCTAGAAACAAGGAGAGTGGAGGCCAAGGGATTAAATCCTCTGGCAGACACGTAACACCAAGTAGAACGCAAGGGGCAGGAGTTGGCAACACCAAAGATTTTGGGAATCTGAATGACTACAGGGCCTTGTGGCTTGGGCAAATCTTCTCTCCCCCTTGGCCTGGTTTCCTTGCCACACCTCTTCTCTCTACATCTTTCCTGAGACACTAATTCCTACCAGCTCCCTCCTCCTGGGCCCAGGGTGAAGAGGATGGGGGAAATCACAGGTGTCTGTGTTTTAATCTGCAAAGCGCCCGGGGAGATGAGGTCACTGTCCGTTTTCAGGGACTGGGTCTCGTCTCCATGTACCCAATCCCCCATGGGTCTTGAAAGACAAGCCTGGCTCATCCCCAGGAAGCTTCCTTTCTCTCTGGCCTCTGGACCTCTGTAGCCCTCCCCATCACGGCCCCGCTTTTCAGCAGGACCTGCTATCCTGTCCATCTGTTTCACATGGGATAACAGCGCCTTCATGCTGAAGGCCCACTATGTGGCAAGCCTTTGCACTAGTCCTCTTTTCAATTGTATAGGCGTAGAGTGCTTTCCCCAGCACACACACGCACTGGGGAAACGGAGGCTTGAAAAGTAAAGTCACGGGTCCAAAGTTTCGCGAATAGGAAATGGCAGAGGTGGGAGAGCCCCACCTCTGGGCATCAGTCTGAGATACCATCTTCTCCTCCCTCTACTCCTTCTCCCCAGCACCCCCCTTCCTCCTCCTACTTCTCATGGCAACAGTCGTGAGACTGGGCACGGGACAACAGGAGATGCAAGCGGCCCTGTGGTCCTCCTTCTACTCACATGCTGGGCAGATCAGAGGGCCCTTGGGGATCCCCGCAAAGAGAAACCATCAGTTGCTTCTCCAGGGTGGCTGGAGCGCAGGCCTGAGAAGAAGGCTCTGGGGGCCAGCTGAGCTGCAGAGACCCCTGCAAGTGATCCTGCAGGGGCAGAGATCACAGATGGGAATCAGGTACTGGGCCAGCCGTGGAGATGGGCATGTTTGCGGATGAGGACAGGAGCCCAGAATGTCAGAGCTCCGAAGACCTTGAAAACCAGATAGCCTTACCTTTTATTTTTGCAACTGAGGATACTGTGAGTTTTCCCAAGGTCTCATGGCAAGTTGGTGATAGGGTGGGAGGTGGAACCCCTGCCTTTGGGGTTCCACAGTGGAAGGGATCTGGGCAGTGGCTGGGTGGGAGCTTCCCCCACTGGCAGCAGACTCTCCTTACCTCCTGGGGGAATGCACAGGGGCAGGCCTCAGGCTGGGGCATAGTCTCTCCCCTCTCAGCTGTAAAAGATCAGGGACAGCTTTCATGAGCCTTTTCCCCTGCGCTGCTGCCACACCCCGATACACCCCACCCTCACTCCGAGGTCTCATCTCACCACGGGCCTTTCCAAGCCCCCAGACCTCTCCTTCCCACAAACGCTTGACAGGTAACACTGAGAGTGTTTTATACACGGCGGCCTGGGGAAGGTCCCAGGAGTGCTTGCCCAGGGTCACTCCACGATTCAATTTGGTGGTAGGACTGGTGATAGAACTACTCTTACGCATACTCCACTCAAACCCAGGCTCCCTCTCAGCCCACAGACACTCACTGAGGACTTCGGCTTCCATGGCCAGATTCTTGATGTGGGTGTGAGATGTGCGAGTGGCGGCCATGGCCCCTATCCGTGCTTGAGCCAGGTGCTTCTTTAGCTGTATCCCCTGCTCCCTCTTCAAGGCATTCACAGCAGGCAAGGCCTCGTGCTGTTTGCTAATGTGAGGGATTGAAGGCCTAAGGTTAGCCACGTGTAGAGGATGCCTGAGCCCTCCCCTTGTCAGTCACTAAAGGACAAGAAGGTACGACTGTCACACTCACAGGCCCAGAAGAAGCAGAAATGCTTTGTGCCCCTGATTCAGGTAGCGAGGCCATGGCTGTGGTTGCTCCCTGCTTGAGTCCAGTTGTCCTCCCTTCTTTCCCCTGGGCTTTCTCCAGACCCCTCACCCCAGCCTCCTTACTCACAGGAGCCCCCTTCCCAGGCAGCCCCTTTCCTGCGATGCCTCCTCCCTAGAACCTCTTAGCCCAGGACCCCTAGAAGTTCGATCTGATCGTGACTCTCCTTGTTCCCTTCACTCCACCATCCATTCCGCTTTCAGGCATACAATGTGCTCCTGTGTGCCCCTCAACAACTGCTACACTCCTTCCTTGGGCATCGTCTCGCACTCTGCCAAGCCCAACTTGCTTTCACTCCAGCAATTGTCTCTCTAAGCTCCTGCCCTCATTCACTCCCCACATGGGATTTTTATGCCTCGCCCTCCCCCGCACACCTGCCCCCACACTCCATGTGTGATCTCCCGGATGTCCCATATTCGATTTCCCACTCGCACTCCATTCCTGTTTTCCTGGCACCTCACCTTAATCTTGAACAATCACTGCTCCCCCTTGAAACGGATCACCCTCTTGCGCTTCATGAAATCATATGGTTCTCCTGAATCCCTGACTCTTTTTCAGTTATTTTCTTCCCTTCAGCTCCTCCTTCATTTCCACCATCTCTCATTCAGCAGACATTTGTTGAACCTCCCGTGGAGCACCTGGCCCTAACCTAGCCAATAGCCAACCCCACAGTGCACTAAGTTTTCTGCACCAACGCACCCGCTCTGCTTCCATGTAAACTCCTGCATTCCCTTCCCCCGCAGCCTCCCACCAATCTCCCATACTCCTCCCCACACTTGCACTTGCACTCGCACTTGCAGTTGATCACACTGTTTCGCCCCGCCCCCGCTCCTGGCTTCCCCGCTCTGGCCTCCCCACAGTGCACCGTCTCCTCAAGAAGCACAGGCATTCTGCCTCAGAACCAAAGGCAGGGGTACGGGTTCTGCCCCAGGGGCCAGAGGTCCCAGCCCCGGCTTCTGGGACTGGGTTTTGCAGGAGGGCAGGAGCGGGTAGGATCCCAGGAGCCAGCAGAGTAAGTAACCCCGCTGAGGTGGAGGAAAGAGGAAGGGTTTCGGAATCTAGAGCAGGAGGGAGAGAGGAAAGGGGGCGGGCGGGCGGGGGGGGCGGCGCAATGTTCCTGAGGCCCGCCTGTGCTTACCCCAGCCTCCAGTTGGTCGGTGCGGTTTCAAGTCCTGAGGAAAGACATGGTTCCTTCTGCAGCTCCTTCAGGAGTCGCGAGTCGCACTTTCCCGCCTTTCCACAGAGGCCAATAAGCTGCCAGCACTTCCTTTTTCCTGCCCCCCCAGCTGGCTCCGCCCATGCGCCCGTGGCCGAAGGCCAATGAGCCTTGAGATCGGCGGACACGCCCACACTGTAGCCACACCCCTACGAGTCCCTCTGCCTATTTTGTGCCCTCTTCGCTAGACCGGCCTAATAAGTTCCAGAGCTGAAACTGAGCTTCGTGCTCCCTAGGGAAGTCTCTCAGTCTAGCCTCCATTTTGTTGTGCAATACGTCGTGTTCACGCATGTATAGTTCGGCTATATGTTGTGCCGTAATTTACCTTTTAAAAATTCGGCAGATGATTTTCAGATCAGCCATGGTCCTCTATCAGGTTTTCTCAACCGGAGGCTGATATACACCCCCAGCCGAACCTCTGCCAAGGTGTGGAGACTTTATGGCACATACCCGTGTGTCTGTTTCTGAGCTTTCTGTTCTGTTCCATACATAAATTTGTCTATTCCTGGGCCAATTCTACACTGTCTTAATTTTTTCTTGCCTCATAATAAGACTTGGTGCCTTCTAGGGGCAAGTCCCTAAGTCTTACCGTATCCCAGCATATCTTTGCTAGTCTTTGCCTTTCGCTCTTCCATATAAATATAAGGATCTGCATGTCAAGTTCCCTGGAAACCCAGCCACAAGAGACGTGGACTGTATTTTCACTGACCGAATCTGTGGATCAGATAAGGAAGGACTGACTGTTTGTTGTGTGTCCCGCCTTCTTCGTCATGAACTTGGAATGTCTCTCCATATATGTGGGTCCTTAACTGTTTCGTTTTTCTATTCAGTTGTGATTTTAATCTTTTGCACTCTCAGGCCTTGTCCATCATTTTATTGTATTGATCCCAGGATACTCGAGAGTGTTGCTGCTCTTGTGCTGGACACGTGTTTAGGACGATAGGCTCTATTTTGAGCCAGTATACAGAGATGCGTTTGACTACTGAGCAAGTGTGCTGATCTTAAAACCAGCCACCCTGCTAAAAAGACCACAATATCTGAAAATTTGTCCCTAGGCATGCTGGGATTTTCTGTGAATCTGGGAATAATGGGAATGCGATAAGTGGATTATGGGTTTCTTACTGTGCCGACTTGGCCACCCGGTGCAAAATCTAATAGAGATGGCAAATTTGGGCTTCTTTGAGATGCCGCTGATACTAAATACAATATAGTCAAATTTTCCATATTAAAATACTACCCGTGTGCTTTCTCTTCCCTCTCTTCTTTCCCTTTACCGGGTTAGATTCCTCATTTCCAAAGCTCATCTTAAAAATAGGGAATCATTTCGTGTTTCTGTTTTAATGTTTAGAACTTTGACTTTAGTTTAGTGTATGCTGATAGGCTTGGATCTAATTTTAGTTTTCTGCTGGTTTCTTGTTGTCCGACTTGAAGGCCTGTAATGCTCTTTTGTTTTATCTGGTTTTATATTACTTTGTTTTGTTTGAGTTTATTGTCTGTAAATGTATGAACAACCATTTTGAAGAAAGCAAGAGACACTAGGGTAACCACTGTTAATCTCCTGTTGTTATGTTTTGAAAACCTCTATAGCTTGCAGTGTTCCGTTTTGAATGTTTGACTCTATTCTGTTTTCTTTTGGCTTGGTTTTGTTTTGTTCTGTTTTGTTTTGATCTATTCTCTTTAAAATTAAAAAAAATAGGGAATGAATTTTGCCTGTATGGACACGGTCAAGGCTCTTATCTTTGGATCCGTGTCATGCATAGATTTTCCCAAAACCCTAAATGAGAGTTATCTAACCATCAAAAGAATACCAAAAATCTCTACAAAATCCAGCATCCCTTCATTATAAAATCCTTAAAAATTAAGCATTGAAAGATCATGTCTCGTATAGTTAAGGCCACAAATGACAAACCCACAGCCGACATCTTTCTGAATGGGGAAAACCAGGAAGCAGTTCCTCTAAAATCAGGAACAAGGCAAGAACGTCCACTCTCACCACTCCCATTCGATCCAGTGCTTGAAATTTTAGCTAGAGCAATTTGGCAAAAGAAAGAAATAAAAGGAAAACAAATTGGAAAGGAAGAAGTCAAATTACCCCTGTTTGCAGATGATGTGATCCTATACTCAGAAGACCCTAAGAAGTCCGTCAAAAGACTCTTAGAGCTGATAAATGAATTCAGCTAATTATTGGAATTTAAAATCAACGTTAAAAAATCGATAGCTTATATAAAATGATCATATTGAGGCTTTTATAGGTAAATGGATGAGACTTGAGACCATACTCATAAGTGAAATAAACCAAACACACATGTGTAAACACCGCATTGTCTCCCTAGTGTAAGAAACCGAAAGACTCAATAAGATACAAAATTCCCGATAAATATGGAGAAATGGTTCTGAAACCCAATGGTGCTTTTATTCTTTGATTTGATTGGTTTAAGTCCCTTTCCTACTATTTGAAGGCAATATGTGAGAAGATAGGAACAGCTCATTTGAAAAATGAGACACTATGGTAGCCATTGCTGGTTTCTTGTTGTCCGACTTGGAGGCCTGTAATGCTCTTTTGTTTTATCTGGTTTTATATTAAGTTGTTTTGTTTGAGTTTATTGTCTGTAAATGTATGAACAACCATTTTGAAGAAAGCAAGAGACACTAGGGTAACCATTGTTAATCTCCTGTTGTTGTGTTTTGAAAACCTGTATAGCTTGCAGTGTTCTGTTCTGAAATGCTCTATTATGTTTGACTCTATTCTGTTTTCTTTTGCTTTGTTTTGTTTTGTTTTGTTCTATTCTCTTTAAAATAGAATAAAAAAAAAAGATAGCTTTCCCGTACACCAATAATGGAGTAGCTGAGAAAGAAATCAGGAAAGCAATTCCATTCACAATAGCTTCAGAAAAAAAAAAAAAAACAAACCCTAGGGCTGTAGCTAACAAAGGAGGTGAAAGACATCTGCAGTGAAATTTTCAGAACACTGAAGAAAGAAGTCAAAGAAGGCACCAGAAGACAGAAAGACCTCCCAGGTCCACGCACTGGTAGAAATGGTATTGTCAAAATGGCCATATTACTGAAAGTGATTACTGAGTCAATGTAATCTCCATTGAAATATCAGTGACATTCTTCACAGAAATAGAAAACACCATCCTACAATTCGCATGGAAAGACAAAAGACCCAGGCTACCTAAAGCAACCCTGAGTAAAAAGAGCAAGGCTAGAGGCACCTCAATACCCGACATCAAATTATACTACAAAGTCATAGCAAAAACAAGCAAAACAAAACAGAAAAACAGCATGGTACTGTCACAAAAAAGAAATATAGACTAATGGAAGAGAACAGCAGTTACAGAAACAAACCCATGCGACTACAGGCCTCTGATTCTGGACAAAGGAGCCAAAAATACGCTTTGGAGAAAAGATAGCCTGTTTTAACAAACGGCACCAGGAAAACTGGATATCCACCTGGACTAGATCCCTCTCTCTCACCCTGTACAGAAACTAATCCAAAGTCCATCAAAGACCTCAGTATAGGGCCTGAAACTTTGAAACTGCCCAAAGAAAACAACAGGGAAACACCAGGTGCCATAGGCACAGGCAAAGACTTCCTGAATACGACTCCAACGGCACAGGAAGCAATAGCAAGAATTGACAAGTGGAACTACATCAAATTCAAAAGTTTCTGCACAGCAAGGGCAACAACAAACAAGAGTGAAGAGACAGCTGACAGAAGAGGAGAAAATCTTCATCAGCTACTCTTCTGACAGAGGATTACTATCTAGAGTATAGAAACAACTCAAAAAAACCTTAACACCAGGAGCTCAAATAACCCAGTGAATAAATAGGCAAATGAATTGAACAGACACTTCTCAAAAGAAGAGTGCAAATGGCTAGTAAGTTTATGAAAAGCATTCCACACCTTTAGCCATCAGGGAAATGGCAAATCAAAACTACATGGAGATTGCATCTCACCCCAGTCAGAAAGGCTACCATCGAGAATACAAGGACAAAGACAGGAACAAAACAAAGCAAAACAAATGCAAAAACCAAATAAATGCTGGCAGGAATGCAGGGGAAAACAGAACCCTTCTACATTGCTGGCGGGAATGTAAATTAGTATAGCCACGGTGGAAATCAGTGTGGAGGGTCCTCAAAAAAACTAAAAACAGAGCCACCATTTGAAATAGCTATATCACACCTTGGTATTTACCTGAGGCAAGTAAAATCAGCATACTACGGAGATACCTGCATAACCATGTTTCCTGCGGTACAATATGCAGTAGCCAAGCTAAGGAACCAGCCTAGCTGCCCATCGAGACGAATGGATAAAGAAAATGTGGCTGGTACCCACAGGGTAATATTATTGGGCCATAAAGAGCAAAATGGTGTCATTTGAAGGAAAATGGATGAATCTGGAGACCATCATGTTGAACAGACTAAGCCACACTCAGAGAAACAAATATCACATGTCCAGTCCAAGATGTAGAATCCAAAAGAGCTGACAAGAAAGCAGAAGGGAGACTGTTCTTAGACAAGAGGGAGGGAAGGTAAAAAGAGAGGGGCAGGGGGTGTGGTGGCAAGAGGCATGGATATAATCAAATCGTGTGCAGTGAAAACCCCCAGATGTGAATCTAGGGGTGTGGGAGGGGCAATGAGTGATGGAAGCATGAACATGATCCAAGTACGTTATGTGCATGTGTGGATCTGCCAAAATGAAACCCATTAATCAGCATAACCAGTAAAAAAAAGAGTGAGAAAAGAAATAAACGAAGCTCTTTGGTAGGTACGAATATGAAAAAGGTGCAAAAAAATCATAAGGGTGTATCCTAATTGGCACCTAGAGCAAGCAATTCAATATGTTAGCAACACGGACCGGTCTCATGGCCCCTTCCATTCCTAGTCTTTAACGTGCAACCAGGTTTGGAATCCTAGGATAAACGTAGCTTAGTAATGGTACATTATCTTATGCATGTGCTGGGGGAAGGGTCCAGACGGATGACATTGTTCTTAGGGTTTTTGTGTCATTTGTGCAAGAGGGAGGTTGGCATGGTGTTTCTTTCTCTCGTGCTATCTTTGTCTGGTTCCAGAGTCAAGGGTTTATTCCTACGGATTGAGTTGGGGAATAATCTCTCCTCTGAATCTGGAAAGTTTTATTTTTTAAAGATTTGGATTAGCTGTCTTGAAACTTCAGTTAAAAAAATGGTCATTGAAACACCTGGGACGTGTTTTCGTTATTTAAAGACTTGTGCCATGTATACATAATGTCAATCTTATGCAAGTAGAATTTATATAGGAGCCGTATAAATGATCTCAGGGTTCATGCCATTAGAGTGGTGGTCCTGGAACAGGAACTGGCGTCAGAATCACCTACAGGGCTTGTTAAGGCACAGATTATTGAGGCCCATATTTGTAGTCTCAGATTACAAGATCTGAGAGGAGGGGGCACTACAGTTTGTTCCTTAAACAAGTGCCCTGCTGCAGCTGCTGCAGGAGGACTGCACTTAGAGAGCCACTGCACAAGAGAGGCCAGTACGAGGTACTTCCAATTATCCATCTCACACCTCCAAACATTAAGAACTCAGGGGCAATCTCATTTCATACATATCCTCTCCCCTCCCCCTCCTCCAGATTGTATTGCAGCAGCTGTCAGGAACTACCTTATACAATCTGTAAATAAAACGGGGTGTGACTCTAAAATGTGATGGACGATCCATTTTCCTCTACTTTTTAATGTGAAAACACACAGAGCTAGGCTGGGTATGGTAGTGCACGCCTGTAATCCCAGCACTTGGGCGGCAGAGGCAGGAGGATAGACGTGAGTTCGAGGCCAGCTTGGGCTACATAGTGAGTTCAGGGCCAGCTTGAGCTACATAGCGAGACCCTGTCTCAAGAAACAAACAAACAACACAAAACAAAACAACAAAACACAAAACACCACACAGCCGAAGGGGGACTACAGTGAACAATTCTTTTATCTAGAGTCATATACTCCTATTGTTTTACCTCTCAATTTTGTTGTATGGCTTAAACATTTAACAGTTCCAGTGGCTTCACCTGATTACTTCAGCACATATCTCCTAAGTACTCCCATACCACCGCAGAACCATTATGGCAATGAAGACATTAAAAAATGATACGGTGATATTCTCTAGATCCCTATACAGGCCACATTTAAATTTCCCCAAATGTCCCAATAATGGTTTTGACAGAGGATTATGGGGGTCCACAGTTGACTTAAGTAGCATATATTTCATTCCGCTGTCATAACTCACCAAAATGATGCTGAAATAACGCTATGTCCTGATAAACGATAACTCAGAGAAGTTACTGCTGGCAGACCTTCCCCACGAGAAATGTTAAATGGAAATCTTAGAAAGCAAAGGAAAGTAACTCAAATCCCCACAAAACAGTAAGAGCACCACCAAAGCGAACGACACTGGCATCGGTCAGTGGCTGTAAGAATGCACTGTGGTTTGTGACTCTTTTCTTCCTTTATCTGCTTTAAAGGACAATTATTTATAAAGCAGTAATTTTAAGGCTGTCTGGACGGGTCCTAACTGTACAAAGAGGCAATGCTATGACAATAACGGCACAAAAGATTGAGAGAGTGTGGAGCTTTTAAAGGACCCAAGTTTTGAACAGTGCTGAAATAAAGTTGGTATTAATCTGAGCTAGACTCTTAAATTAAAATGTTAAGCGTCCCCTGTGGGGCAAAGAGGCAGCCACTAAAATAAACCTCAGAAACGTGACGAGGAAACAGCAGGCGAATGAAAAGGATGTAACAAGAGATCTGACTAACACAAAACGACCGCTCAATGGAGGGAGAGAGGAACACAGAACATAAGATAGAAAATCCCAAAGTGGCAGGCATAAATACCGGCACATCAGTCATTATGCGAAATGTAAATATACTGAGCACTCCAGGAGAAAGTGGAACACATGAAACACTTGATGATACTATATCCTATCTACAACCGACATGCTTTAGATTCAGAGACACGAGTAGTTTCAATTTCAAAGGATGCAATAGTACAGATATTGAAAAGCTGTGTACATATTACATTATGTTATATTACATTACATATGGAGTCTAAAAAAGCTGAACTTACACAAACAAAAAGTACGACAGTATTTGCCAGGGGCTGAGGTGCTGGGGTAACGGAGAGACTTTGGTCAATGGTTATAAAACTTCAGGTATAAGATGTGTAAGTTTCAGGGTCTGATGTACAACATGGTCTGCACGGTATCAATTACATATATATATATAAATAATATACATGTATATTTACATATGATATATCAATATATATCATATATAAATATATATGATGTTTAATGATATATGATCTATCAATATATCATATATATAAATATATATGATGTATAAATGATATATGACATATATTTATATATGATATATTTATACATCATAACATATTAATTGTTATGTATAATAAAAATTATTTTATATAACATACGAGCTATGTATTAATTTATGCATATGCAGCATATTTGTATACTACGCTGTGTTAGCAACAGACAATTTGTATAAAAATTGCAGGACATACGTTGTGGAGAATTTAGAAAGGGAGATTCTGCACTTGGGACAATATGCGTTTACCTGGAGGACATAATGTTAAGGGAAACAAGCCAGATACAGAAAAGAAAATGTTCGATGATCTCACTTATCTGTGGAATCTAGAATGGTCAAATGCACAGAAGCAGAAAGTAGAATGGTGGTTACCAGGGGCAGTGAGCTGGGGAAAACAGGAGACACTGGCCATGCATCTATAGGTCTTAAGTAAACACAATGAATTCAGTCAATAGCAATGTGTGCTAGAAACACAGAGAGTAATTGTAGGAGCTCACATCATACACAGAAAAACTGGTAAAATACGCAAGGAGATGGATACGAATCTAAGCCAGATTGAAGAAATCAATTCAGTACGTATAACAAAACATACTGAGCACCCACAATGCATACGCATTTCACTTAAAAAGATACGATAATCTTCTGAATGCACACTCACATGTGTGCGTGCACACTTATACACACATGCCCTGCCTGCGCGCACACACACTCACAGGCAGAAAGACATCTGGATAGAGTTGTAGCCGTGTCAGTGATTCCCCAGACACATCCTCATGTCCACTAAGCATGTACTACGTATCAGGCACTCTTCATAGTACTAGGGATACAGGAGCTTGGGGAGAACGGGAAAGCTGATGATATCCCTTCCCTTGTGCAGTTTACATTCCAGTAAGGGTATTCCTAGCATTTTCTCATCTAAATTCATTGTTTGCAAAGTCATGCTAAGGACTGGGCTTGAATGTCCGTACTATACACCGATGGCATCCCAAAACAAAAACTGTGTCTTCCTTCAGCAAACAGTTTGGAGTTCCTACTATGTGTCTGGCACCAAGCTAAGATACAAGAGAAATACATGTTATCATGGTGGCCTTCTAGAATTCACAGTCTACAACAAAGATTCCGGCAGAGGAAGGGCTTATGTTGACGCGTTCTTAATCAATTCTCGGCCCTCTCTCCTCATATATAACGTTTTACGTATGTCAGACGCTGTAGTCATTTCATTTGCACAGCAATCTCTATTTAATCTTAATGATAACGTTGTGAGGAAAGAACCCTCACTACTTCTACTTTGCAGATGGAAATAGGAGCATGGAGGCTAAATGACTTGCCCGATGCACACAGCTCACCAGTGTGAAACTGAGCTTCGAACCCAGGAAGGCTGTCTCTGAGACTCCAAGACAAGCCCGTCACCATTCTGTCTCCTCGTGGGGACCTCACAAGTAGTCCCAATGCTCAGCACACGCATGGAACATAACCGGTGGGGAAGAGTGCGGAATGCACAAAATGCCAACCTCCAAGAAGTTGAAAATCACAGCTACATGAACAAAGGGAACTGTGGCAAAAAGTTCTGCATTTTGTGTCCACTTCTCCAAGGGAAGAGCACTTCATTCTGTCAAGCTACCGTGCTGCCATTAGAGCGCTACCTAACTACTGGCCCAGGATGTTCCAGTATGCACATTTTTTACATTCGACACGTTGCTGCAGAAAAACTAAAGTTTTTCATCCCTGCGTTAGGATGGAAACCAACTTGTATTTGAAATGGAGCCTAGAAAGCCTTTTAATTGAACATCGAAAAGATCGAAATCATACAGAGCCTGTTCTCTGACGATGACAGAGTTAAATGAGAAAAACAAAACTGAAATGTATTTGAAAATGCAACAAGATTTGTCCATTACACAGAAGAGTTTTAAATAATCACTCTCAAAAGAAGAAATCACAAAGGACAGGGGAACTCTTTTAAGCTGAATAGAAATGAAAATGCATCAAACTGCAGGAGATAAACTGAACCAGTGTTGTAATTAATTTATTGGATGAATTAATTGCTTTAAATGACTGTGTTACAAAAGAACAAAGCCTCAAATCAATCATCTAACATTCTAGCTTTAAAAACTACAGAGAAAGAAAGAAAAAAGAAAGGGATGAAGTCAGTCAGTCCAAGGTAGGTAGAAGGAAAAGACTAAGAAAGCAGAACTGAACAAAATAGAAAATGAAAAACCTATAGAGAAAGCTGTTGAATAAAACACATGGTGAAATGATGAAAATGAGTGATAAAATTCTGCATCAATTATTCAGTAGTGAAAAAGCCATTGTCGTTATCAAAAATGAAAGTGTGGCTATTGAAGTAGATCGTTCGGGCACTAAAAGGATAGAATGGAAACCAGACATGGTATTACTCCCTCTGTTCCCAGCTACTTCCAAGGCTGAGGTGGGCACCCAGGAGATGGAGGCCAGCCTGGACAACGTAGGAAGACCCAGTCTCAACAGCAACCCCTAAAGAATACAAAAACCAAATCAGGTCAACAACAGCCATGGAGATCCCAAAAAGGGTAAGGAAGGAATATGTTGAAAAATTCAGCAACCTTATTGAAATGAACAAACTTCATAAGACCTAAGCAGAAGGGCAAAAGTGAGCCAACAAAAAGTAAATGATCTATAGGATCCAAGATGTGTTAAAAATTAAATGCGCAATCGTGAGTGACGTCAGAAAAAGACAAACTAGGAAGCACCATGTTCTTGTTACCCCACGGGAACATTAAAGACCACACAACCTAAGACAGGCTAAAAGAACCTTACTGGAGGGCTGAAAACCAGTCAAAGGTATGGGTCACCCAAGAGAATGCCTGTTCAAGGGAAGATCACATTCAAACTGGGAGGAAATTGCATGGAAATTTTATATACGCTGCACTTCCTTCTGTCCTGCATGGCTTGGAGCTTTTGGGAGGAAAAGATCCAGTTGCTGGTTCCTTCATTTTGTTTGTTTGCAAGATCCTAGCCAGCCATTGGTTGCTCTAGGGAATGGTTTCCATCTTGCCTGACTCAGAGCTGAGACAGAAAACAGGAGATCGTTTGAGTGTCCAACTGAAAGCCATGGAAGTCATTAGGGGATGCCCGGTTATATGAAATCTGCCTAAGGATCACAAACCCAGAAATTCCTAGAGGCCAGAGAGAAGGAAACACTGTAGCTGTGGTCTGAAGGAAGAAAAAAGAAAGCTGCTGGGAAACTTTCTACAAAAGAAGATATTTACAAACTGCATTTTTTAAAAAAAAATCATATTCTTCTGATAACTACACATGACTAAATGATGATTATCTCTAAAGGCTTCATTAAAGTAAAGCAGCCATTAAAAGGTTTCTATGACTTGACATTTTAATTCAAAATATTCCCATAAAGAAAATTGGAGCCTAGATGGATTTACAGGGGGTTTGGTTTGGTTGGGTGGGGTTGAGTTTCGTGAGACAAGATCTCACTGTTATCCCAGGGTGGCCTTGACAACTCATAGAGAATGTCCTGTCTCAGTCTCCCAAGTGCTGGGATTACAGGTGTCTGCCACCACACCCAGCATGGCTTCACTGTTGAACAGTATCAAATATTTCAAGAAAAATAGTAACCGTCTCATAAGAATTTTTCTCAGAACAATGAAAAAGAGAATGCTTCCCAATTCATCTTCCGAGGTCAGCATTATGTTTATAAACACAACCGAAGACACAGAGCATAGGAGTACTGCAGATGAGTATTTCTAATGAACAGAGATGCATACCTCTCTAGTGAAATTTTAGTCATTTGAATCCAACAGTAGATAGAAAATACAACTCTTTACAAAGCACAGCTTATCCTAGGAGTAAAAGGTCATTTTACTTGCTAAAAATGCACCAGTGAACCTTTCCATAATAGTGGGCTAAGAGAAAAGAACCATATTTATCAAGATGTGAGACAGAAAAGTCTTTTAATATTATAAAACATGCATTTTTTAACAAAAAGGTGGGATAACTTAGCAAGTCAAGGGAACATCCCATTCTACGAAAGTACTTCTACAAAGAATCTGCTGCTGGCATCCAACTTAATGACGAAAGGCTGAAGGCATCTGTCGTAACATTAGGTTGAAGGCAAAGTCTCTGTACATACATTCTCACCATATGTATGCTACATGATGCTTGAGGCCCTAGTTAGTGCAAGGAGGTAAGAAAGGCAAGAAAAAGAAAGAAAAGACATACAGATTGAAAAAGAGAAGGTAATATTTCAGGGTGTGCCCTGTCTGGCCTTGGAGGTCCCAGAGGATCTGAGCTCCACCCAACCCAGCACAATGCCCTGGCACCATCCGGCAGGGGAGTGCCCCAGACAACCTCATAGGTCTGGTAGGAGCCTAGTTCTGCCCCGCCCAGCTCAGCACCCAAGTGCCATCCATGGAGTGCCCCAGGGAGAAGCACGAGTCCAGAAGTGCTCTACCCCGAGACCCTCCTCCATTGAGGGGGAGCCCAGGTGAGCCAAGGTAGGGCAGAAGCCCAACCTGTCCTTTTCTGTCACCCTGGGAACCTTGGTTCGGGGGAACTCAGGTGCCTGGCCCACCCCTTTACACTGCGAGTCAGTCAGTCAGCAAGGTAAGTGCCTTTCACTTAACTAGCTCATCTGGAGGAACCTAGGAAAATGACAAAACAAAAGAGCAAAATGCTATCTCACACCTCCAGCCCACCGAGAACAAGCCCAGGAGACATCGACATGGAACAATTTGGAAATCACACAACTGAAAGATAGTGACAACTCCATGAGGCTATAGAGGAAATCAGATCAGAAACAATACCTCAGGGAAAAAAAGACATGACAAACATTATGAAAGAAATGTTGAGCATATCTAAAGAAGACATGGATTTCAAAAAAATAGAGGAACATTTGAAAATGATGGAAACCTTGAATGAACACTATAAGACAGAATTAGAACGCATGAAACAGATTCGAAGAGATATTCAGGAAATTTAAAGTTCCATTGGAAACTGGCAAAACCACATGAATGAAGCTCAAGATAGACTCTCAGACCTTTAAGACTGGATGGAAGCTAGTGATCACAAAAGGAAAGATCTCTTAAAAATAACAAGAAACCAGGAAACAATAATTCAACGGCTGCAAGATGATGCAAAGAAAAACAGTATAACACTGATGGGTGTCAATGAAGAAGCAGGCATCCACACAAATGCTGTAAAAAAAAGACTATTTGTAGAAGTGATACCAGAAGGTTTTCCAAACATGGGAAAAGAATCTGACATTAAGGTAAGTGAGGCACATAGGACTCCAATCACTCATACCCAAAATAAACCTTCACCCAGACATATAACAATTAAGATCCCAGAAATGCAGCACAAGGACAGAATACTAAAAGCTATCAGAGAAAAGAAAGAGATCAGCTATGAAGGAAAGCCCACCAGAATCATAGCAGACTTCTCAACACAAACCATCAAGTCAAGAAGAGCTTCGAGGGAAGTATTTCAAGCCCTGAAAGAAAACAACTTCCAACCCAGAATGATGTACCCTGCAAAACTGTCTTTCAAAATCGGTGGAGAAACAAGATACTTCCATGACAAAGTACAACTGAAGAAATTCATGACCACCAAACCAACACTCCCGAGAGTACTGACAGATACTCTAGAAAGAGATAAAGATGACCACCATTCCAAGAACAACAGCAGAAAAAAAACCCACCAAGCCGGGCAAGCACTTAAGTGGAGACCAAAGGTGGAGAATCAACAACAGGAGGATAATATGACAAAGATAAGTCAATACATATCAGTTATAACTATCAGTGTAAATGGCCTCAATTCACCAACCAAAAGCAATGCACTGGCAGAATGGATCAAGAAACAAAATCCAACAATATGCTTGTATACAAGAAACATATTTAACTCAAAAACAAATTCAGAGACTGAAAGTCAGAGGATGCAAAGCAATATTGCACATGACAGTCAACCAGAAGAAAGCAGGGCTAGCCATTCTATTTGCAGATAAGGTGAACTTCAAACCAAGAATGATCAGTAGAGATATGGGAGGTCACTACATACTTGTCAGGGGGAAACTTCAAGAGGAAGACATAACAATCATAATTATGTATGCACCAAATACAGAGCACCCAACTATATCAGACAAATTTTAATAGACATGAAAAACCAAATAAGCAGTAACACAATTACAACGGGGAACCTCAACACCCCATTGTCAAAAAGAGATAGATCAACTAGGCCAAAAAGCAAAACAAAACAAAAACAAAACAAAGAAATAACAGAACTGAACCAAACCTGTGAAAAAATGGACCTAGTAGACGTGCACAGGGTGTCCCACCCAACAACATCAGAATACACATTCTCCTCAGCTGCATGTGGGTCACTCTCTAAAACAGACCATATATTAGCCCTCACAACGTGCTTAAGTAAATGCAATGGGATTGAAATTATCCCACGCATATTATCTGACCATAGTGCAATAAAATTGGAAATTCCTGACAAAAGAAACAACAAAAACTCCATAAACACATGGAAATTAAATAACACTGTCCTAAACAACCAGTGGGTCACAGAAGAAGTTAAAGAAGAAATTTCACAATATCTACAATCGAATGAAAATGCAAATGCAACTTACTGGAACCTGTGGGACACAATGAAAGCAGTTCTCAGAGGGAAATTTATAGCGGTGAATTCTCACATCAGGAAAATGGAACAAGCACAAATAAACAACCGAATGCTGCACCTCACACTTCTAGAAAAAGAAGAGCAAGTCAAGCGCAAAGCTCAAAGACGGTAGGAAGTTTTAAATATTAGAGCAGAAATTAAAGTAATTGAGACTAAGAAAACAATACAAAGAACTAATGAATCGAAAAGTTGGTTCTTTGAAAGAATAAATAAGATCGATAAACCCCTAGCCAACCTTATCAAAAAAGAGGAAAGAAAAAACTCCAATCTACTCAATAAGAAATGAAAAGGGTGGAGTCACTACAGATCCTGTGGAAATTCAGAAGACCATCAATAGCTATTTTGAAAATTGATACTCTCATAGGATGGAAAACACAGAAGAAATGGACAGATTCCCAGAAACATATGAATTACCAAAGGTGGAGCAAGAAGATATAAAAATCCTGCATAACCCAATATCAGTTAATGAAACTGAAAACATAATTTAAAACCTACCCACAAATAGACAGCCCAGGTCCTGATGGATTCACAGCTGAATTCTATAAGAAATTTAGAGAAGATTTAACACCAAGAGTCCGCAAACTCTTTAATGAAATTGAAAGGGAAGCAGGCATCCCTAACTCATTCCTGGAGGCAAGTATTACCCTAGTACCAAAACTAGAGAAAGATCCAACCAAGAAAGAGAACTACAGGCCTAATGAACATAGATGCAAAAATCCTTAGTAATCATAGACGCAAAAATCCTTAATAAAATATTAGGAAACAGAATGCAGCAAATCATCAAGAAGACTGTACACCATGCCCAAGTGGGATTCATCCCAGGAATGCAGGGATGGTTGAACATACACAAATCAACAAAAGTAATGCACCATGTTAACAGAGCCAAAGACCAAAATAACATGACCATCTCAATAGATGCAGAAAAAAAGCACGTGATGAAGTGCAACACCCACTTACGATAAGAACCCTACAGAAAATTGGAACTGGAACGGACAGTCTTTACCTCAATCTTATAAAAGCCATTTCTCATAAACCAATTACCAACATCATACTAAACAGACAAAAGCCAAAAGCTTTCACTCTAAAATCAGGAACAAGACAAGAATGTCCACTATCACCACTCCTATCCAATAGAGTTCTGGAAACATTAGCCAGAGCAAGTAGACAAGAGAGAGAAATAAAAGGAATAAGGATAGGAAAGGAGGAAGTTAAATTATCATTGTTCACACATGACATGATACTCTACAAAGAAGACCCCAAGACCTCCACCAACAGGCTTCTAGACTTAGTAAGCAAATTCAGCAGCATAGCTGGGTACAAAACCAACACTCAAAAGTCAATAACATTCCAGTACACAAACTATGAACTCACTGATAGAGAAATTAGGGAAACTACATCCTTCACAGTAACAACCAAAAAACAAACAAACAAACAAACAAAAAATGAAATACTTAGGAATCAGTCTCACAAAGGAAGGAAAAGACTTATACACTGAAAACTACAGTACTCTGAAAAAAGAAATTGAAGAGGAATTCAGAAAATGGAAAGATATCCCTTGCTCATGGATAAGAAGCACCAACATCATGGAAATGGCCATACTCGCAAACTGTTATACAGATTTAATGCAATTCTGATCAAAATACCATACACGTAACACACAGATGGAGAACAAATAAATTCCTAAAATTCATCCGGAAGCAGAAGAGACCTAGAATAGCAAAGGCAATCCTGGGCAACAAAGGCAAGGCAGGAGGCATCACAATCCCTAACCTGAAATTATACTACAAAGCTGCTATAATCAAATCAGCGTGTTGCTGCAAAATAAACAGACCTGAGGATTAATGAAACAGAATAGAAGACACAGACACAACTACCAACCTGCTCAGCGACCTTGTCTTTCACAAAGGGGCCAAGCATGTTCACTGGAACAAAGGTAGCCTCTTTAACAAGTGATGCTGGATAAACTGGCTTTCCACATGCCAAAGACTTAAACTAGACCCATGCCTATCACCATGCACTAAACTAAAGTCAAAACGGATCAAAGAACTAATATTAAGACAGAAACACTAAGTTGACTGCAAGACAAATTAGGTACAACTCTTGAGGACAGAGGGGTAAGGCAGAGAGTTCACAGACAAAAATAAAAAACTGCACGGGAAGCACTTCAAAGAATCAACAAACGGGATCTCATCTGATTCAAAAAGGTTTTGCTCATCCAAGGAAATCACCAATAGAGTGAAAAGAAAACCCACGGATTGGGAAAAGATTTTTGCCAACTGTCACTCTGACAAAGGTCTTCTATCTAGAATATATAAAGAATTGAAAAACATCAGGCCCCCCAAATTCAAAGACCCAATCCAAAAACGGGCATCTGAGATGAATACACAGTTCTCAGATGAAGATATACAAATGGCTAATAAATATGTGAAAAAATGTTCAACATCGTGGATCATTCGAGAAATACAAATTAAAACAATACTGAGGTATCATCTCGCTCCAGAAAGAACGGCAAGCATCAAGAAACCAACATATAACAAATGCTGGAGGGGCTGTGGGGTAAAAGGAACTCTTCCTTCTACCTTGTTGGTGGGAGTGTAGACTGGTAAAACCGCTGTGGAAATCAGTGTGGAGCTTCCTCAGAAAACTAGGGTTAGAGGTTCCATTCGACCCAGCTATTCCCCTTCTGGGTATTTCCCCAGCAGAATTGAAAGCATCATACCACAGAGATATATGTGCACCCATGTTTACAGCAGCACAATTTGTAATAGCCAGATCTTGGAAACAACACAAATACCCATCAACTGAGGAATGGGTAAAAAAGATGTGGTATTTCTGTACAATGGAGTCCTACTCAGCTATAAAGGAAGATAAACTCGAGGCTTTTATAGGTAAACAGATTCAACTAGAAACCATACTCATAAGTGAAATAAATCTGACTCACATGTGTAAACACCGTATTGTCTCATTAGTGCAAGAAACTGAAAGTAAATGACATCCAAAAGTTGGAATAGATATAGTGAAAGGGAAAGAAACTGCTCAAAGGGAAATCATATTGTTTGATCGATTTTGCACGCCTGTATCTAGTAAACTCAGCAGCTATTTTCAAGAGAACAATATGCAATGTGACAACCATTGTTAAATTCCTATCATCTTGTTTTGAAAGCCTGTATCACTATTGTGCTTTTGTTGTTGTTGTTGTTGTTGTCATTGTTGTGGCTGTTATCATCTGGCTTTTGTTGTTGCATATTTTGTTTGTGTGTTTGTTTGTCTGATTGGTTTTTTTATTTTTCTGTGCTTTTTTTATCTTTAAAATAAAAAAATTGTGAACGGGAGGAGGCAAAAGACTGTCTTCATTGGCAAATTTACATTGAAAATATTATGCCTTCTGGGGAAAAACATTTTCTAGATATTGTAAGTGACTTTAGCATGATCGTGGGATTTAAAGAGTCAGTGTGCAAGAAAACGCTGTTTCAATATATTAGAAACAGATAATTGGGGATGGAAATTATCCTGAATGCCATTCATAATATCAGCAAAGTAAGTGAAATCTGTCTGACGAGAATTTTAAACATAATATGTGAAAGATGTGTTTGGAGAAAACTGCAAAATATTGCCGTGACAAATTAAGGAAACTCACTATGTTCACTGATCACCAATTTCAAGATGCCAACTCTCTAGTAATTGAACTACAGCTTCACCATAATCATGGTTAACTTTTTTATGATTTCTTATTAGTATAGCCTTGCAATACATATTAACTACATTCATTTTCCTGAGCTCTTGATCATTTTCTATCCCTCCCTCCAAAACTCCTCCTTACCCTCTTCCTACTTCCCTTCTGTCTCCAAAACATCTACCTCCCTGTTTCCTACTATCTCTCTGTTAATTGTCTCTTTAGATTATTTGTATTTAGGATTTCTCCTGTGAGAGATACCATGGGATATTTAACCTTCCGTGTCTGATTTATTAAACTTATCATTATGGTCCCACGAGCCATCCATTTTCCTACAAAGGAGTCAAGTACGTCTTTTGCTATGGGTGTATTTCTCAAGCTGTTCCGGAAATGCACAAGACATAGAATAGCCAAAGCCATCTGGAAGAGAACAAAGAGGGAAGACTTACATTTCCAAAGTACCCCTTATAATAAAGATAAAGGAACAGCAATCACCACGGCATGGTAATGCCTTAGGACAAGACATACGGGTCACCGGATCCAATGAAAAGCCCAGATATAGACCCGCAGATGTGTGGGTAAGTTGATTATCGACAAAGGCTTTATGATAAGTATATTAACTAAAGGTGCTGGGAAAAGTGGATCTCCTTAAGGAGAAAGGCAGGCCTCAATCCCTCACATGGCATGCAAACCTTAAGTCAAATAAATCATAGATCTGAGCGTACATTGCAAAATGTTAAAAGCCGTGAACTCATGGGAGACATTCTTTGTGTCCTGAAGCCAGGAAAAGATATCTTAAGTTAGGTCACAGAAAATATGAATTGTAATGGAAAAATAATGATCGCTGGACTGGCATCTCAACTTTGGAACACATAAACTTTTGCCTCTGAAACATCAGACTTCAGTGTCCCTGTGAGGTGCAGTTTTCTGATTCTGTATCAGAACCTCATGACGGAGCTGGACCCATGCTAATGCCCAGAACAGAAAACTCAGTCGACCCATTGTCAGTTGAAAACCTCACAGTATTGCCTGGGGTTTTACGAGCGATTCTCTCCCTCGGCTGTCCTCCTCAGTCAGCTTCTTTTGGCACTCATTTCAGGCACACGTCCTTGGGAAAACCTTCACTGGCTCTATTTCAACTCCCAGGACTGAAGAGCTGCCCCTGCTCCACCCCCACCCACCCACTCATGGCCATGTCACCTTCCTGCCTTCACGTCGCTCTCTGTTGTACTCACGGCTTTTTTTCCTTCTCCACTCCAGAATGGCTTGAAGCTGCAACTGAGTCTCGATCGGGTCACGACCCAAGAGAGGCTGGCGGTAAAGATCAGCCCTGCATCTTCAGGGTTATACCACAGATGCTTTCCCAAATGGCATCATTATTTTAAAAACCAAATAAAAGACTGTCAGGCCATCTACTTTCCGTTTCCCTCTAGGGTACTTTTTCGAGAGGTTGTCTTGAAATCTGTGGTGCGGAGCCTACAGAAGTTATTGGCGTACAGTGGGCATAACTCGACAGCATTGCCCAGGCATCAAAACTGGCACTGAATATAGTAGGGCTAGGCACCTGGGAGCTTTCCCCCTCTGCTGCTTTGCTTTCAAAGTAGCCCAGCCCAGCCCAGTCCCTGTCCCTCTGTCCTTCATGATTTCCAAGCGGTCCAGGCCACGAAAGGCCTGTCCACTGCCCACCAGACGATGACTGACACACAGCGACGGCAGCTCACATAAATGTCTGAGAGACACAACCCTGCTATCAGCATGGAACTTCCTTGCTACTGCATGCTTCACCCCTCCTTGCTTTCACGACCCATTTGGAACATAGACTTCCCGAGCAATCTGACGAACATCATCCTGTGAAGGACACATGGAGGGGAAGTTATGGGGAGGACCATGCGAATGTTTCTGCCTGCATCATCCCCAACAGATGAGAACTCACCATCTGCCCAAATACCTTGGAATTTTTGGCTCCATGAGGAGAAACCTGTCTTGAGTCTGACAATCTGTGCAGAGAGAAGAAGCAAAGGAAAGAAAGATTGCAGAGGTGGGAGTAAGCGACCCAGGAAAGGAAGGGACGTCACATGCTAGAAATGTATCCAGTGCTCGAGCACCGTGTACTGGGCTACAGGAGGGAGGACAGATAGAGCAGACTGGGCAGGGACTGAGGGCCTGGGGAGAGCAAGGGGTTGGGGTGCAGGCCAAGGCTCCACAAAGCTCAGCAGAGTGAAGAGCTGAGCAGTTCTCTTCAAGGAAGTCTCTTGGGGCACTCTCTGGACATGGCAGGATCCTGGCAGCATGATCTTCACTCCCTTCCTCCCACCTGCTGACCAGGTAAGTCAGAGTTCCCTCCATCGTCTGGAATGCCCTCCGAGGGCCTGGGGTTTGGACTGCCCAGGTTGCCGCTGTTTTCCCAGGGTTCATAGATGCTGAATGAGGTGATGGATGCCAGCAGTATCAGGAAACAGTGGGACGAGCCCATTGGCTCTGTTTTGCAGAGTGTGAAAGACCCTGGGAAAGATGGTCAGGAGTGTGTTGTCTGCTCTGACACCATGGAGAACATGCCCAGGGGCCCAGGCTGGCCAAGGGGGCCTGCCGTCCTGCAAAGACCTAAGAGGAGTCGCATCAGGAGAGTGCTGACACGTGTGACCAAGTCCTTCAGGTGACAGCTCAGAGCCTCCCTCGGTGCCCACAGCCATGTCCAGCTGCCCTGTTTTGTGTGCCAGCAGGAGGGCCTCGGGCCAAGCCTCAATCTCCAGGGCTCCCAAGGTCCCACTTGTCCCTCTGCCTTCCTTCCCAGGGGAGGATACCAGACACTCTGAAACAGAGGCCTCGGAAGCCACAGACACAGATCCATGGACAGGCCTGCCCTAAGGCCCTGCTCTCCCAGTGTCTCGGTCACTGGGCCTGAAATAAATGCTGGCACGTTTGGCTGTCTTTGCTTCCTGATGTTGGCTGCCACTTTCCACACTGTCACTGGGCTCGGGTGC
>RJWT010005385.1:0-31113 GCA_004365215.1 Cuniculus paca | reverse complement strand
CGTCTCCAGGACAGGGGACTTGCAGCACTTCTGGCCCAAAGCCTTTGATGACCTGCTGCCTAAATAAATTGGCCGGAGTACGCCTCCTACACAGAACCTTCTGGCACATGGCTGTCCCTGGAGGCCCTGTGTCGTAGCCAGAACACAGTCAACATTTTCCTAGCAGGGAAGAAAGTGAGGTAGGTCAGGAGATATAAAGAAAGTAAGAGAAGAGCTACATTTTCCAGTGTAGCACAAAGAAGACCAAAGTTTGAAAAACTGAATAATAAGTTTTACTATCCTCTCAACAAACTCAAAAGAACCTTGAAAAACATAGCCTCAGCCTCCTATGCCCCATGAAGAGATTTCTCAATAACTTTCCTACCACAAATCCAAATCCTGGAATCCTTTCCTGTCCTTGGGAAGTACATTTATATTATAAATCAAGGAAGAGCCCAGAGGTTTTTTGGTTTCTTTGTTTCTCTTGTTTGTCCTATTACCTGATCTGTGGCCGATCTTTTCAATAGTCCAATTCTCAGAGAGATATGACCCATTATTTGGTTATGATTTAGCTCTAGAAGTGGTTAAGAAGACCAATCCAAGGATGTGCATTTCTAAAGAGATGCATATAAAGAATTCAATAAGTAATTTAACAGGTAAGCAGTGCTGTGTTGGCAATGACTATGATGCCAGAATATTCTAGAAAGACCACACCCCCCTCTTCTGTTCCATTCATTCTGATTACCACACCAAAACACCAAAATGGCACCCTTCCACTATCATGGAGGAAGCGTTTTATTTATTTTTTTTCTTTTTTTTTCTGGTGCTGGGGATTGAACCCTGAGCCTTATGCATGCAAGGCAAGCGCTGTGCCACTGAGCCACACCCCCAACTCCCTAGAAGAAAGCCATCTAAAATCTGTTCATAGTTGAAACATATAAAAAGAAAAAAACCAAGAAGCAACTATAACTGTTTTTTCCAACAAAAAAACAGAAGCGGTGGAAGAGTGAAAAACTCTGTTTGGAAAGAATAGTAATCTTGTGTCTGGGTATAGCAAAAAGATTTTAAAATAATAATCTATTTTCTTGTATTTCAATTATTATCTATTTTTTTTCAGGAGAAAGCAAGAATAGAATAAAACTGTATTTTACTCAAACCTATTTAACGTTATTGTAAGTTGGCCAGTTGAAATATCTCTAATGAAAACATAATTAATAACCAGGTTGAATGAATTTTTGGATAATAAAATCTGCTTTAGATCTCAAAAGCATTTTCCTATAAAGAATCAGTGTCCAACAGTTTTCTCAAGTTGGTAACAATACCTTTCATACCCAGAACAAAATATATGAAAGCAAATCCTCTAGTTTTAATGAAAATACATATTTGTATAGAAATGATCTAAAAAATCTCTCCCAAATGTTTAATTCCATATTTTACAATTTTATTTTCTCCACTGTGCTTATTTCATAACTTACATTTTGGCTTCACCACTTCTTATCTGTCTTTGGTTTAAATATTATGCAAGGTGTACTTACAAAAGGAAATCAGATTCTTAGGAGGAGTAAATTAAAACTCCAGTCATATCAGGTGCCTTTAGTAACTGGGATTGGCTTACTACAGAGGCCCAGAAACTTGGCTTGGTCACCTGTGACCTGAAGTCTTCATGGCAATATGACAGTGAACAAACATACTAAGAGGAGGTCTGACACTCTCACAAGACTGGCATTCATGGTAATTCCCCAGGCCCTCAAGGACCCCAGTTCTTCAAGAGCCCAAAACACAGCTCTGCAATCCAAACAGCTGAGCGGTCCCTGCTGTGACTGATCCTGTGGCCCCCCGGAAGGCTGGGGCAACATCCGCAGCCGGAGGTCCAGGCCTCCCACAGGCAAGAGGGGCTTTGCCCAGGAAGGCCCAGGTAATGCTCCCCCCAGGTTGTGCTCTCCACTCCCCAGGCTGACAGAGAGACAGGCCCCAACTAAAGAGGCACAGCAGTCTAACATGCACACCAGGCAAGATGAAGGGAACAAGCGGAGTGAAACTTTTCCAGTGAAATGAGATAACCAAGCAGGTTTCAAAGCAGAGCGCGGGAGGTAAATCCTATTATTTACGGAATTAATTTGCGAATCATTGATGGCATTGTTACTCTTTCCACTTCCCTCCCTCACCATCTGTGTTATCTACTAATACCATTTGATTTTTTAAGGCACTATCACAAGGCTCAGATGAACAGACAGCAAGGCATTCAACTTCTAAGGCATAAATACCTTCACTTTAATTTAGTGTACAAACAATTCTGGAGCCAAAAATACCTATGAACAAGTACACTCAAAATGACAAAAGCAGATAAGCCTGGTGTTCTCAAAAAATAAAAATCTGGTAGCACTTCATATTTCTTTAAATTGTGGAAAAGAAGATAAAAATAAATATTCTCTTACAGAGTTGCTTCCCACTCCTCTTCACTTCATCTGGGCCACCCCACAATGTAGTTTTTCCCTAGTCCCAGCTCATGACACGATTATCATCAGGCTGGTAATACCAGCATCATGGAAAGAAACACTGTGCTGTGTCTGGGGTTGTTACTGCTGTTTGTGTGATTTCAATCAAGCTTTTAGCAATGGGAAAATCACATCCTTGGAGGCACAAAACAAGGGTATTTCAAGCAATGAGTGCCCTCAGCATCTTCCTGATGGTCACACAGCTAAGTACTACTCTATTTATGAAGACTGTCATACTGGACAATTAAAACTGGATTTCTTGTCTTGGCTCTGTCACTAATTGGCTGAGTAATCAGGAACAAATAATTCTGCAGTACTTGTTGTTGATATGCATACCAAGGAAGGGAAAATGATCTCTTTTCAAGTACAATATTAAGATTCCAGAATGATGGAGTATACTATTACCTATAATAGTATATATTTAAATCAATCTCAGGGTCTTTTCCTGGAACAGAACCACTACTGGGCTTTATGCAATATTCAAAGCACAATGTAAGTTAATGTTGAATACAAGTTAGCTGTAAATGAGGTAAGGAGAGGATGGCCATACTGTGCAGGAATCATGAAGCCACCAGGCCAAAAGAGTCTTGGGTAAGAAACTTAAATACGGACCTGGAAAGTAGGCTTCATATGAAAAAAAATGGAAAATGGTCAAAATATAAACCCTGTACTCTGGTCCACAGAAAACTTGAGAGGCACATGGCCTTAGACACACAACACTTTCTGACAGTGTGAAGCAGCAGGAAGTGGACAAACTCTGAATGAATAAGATCAGTGTTTATTCTTTACCAGCAAGGGAAGCCAAAGGCCAGGCCTTGATGGTTAAATGTTTATTCAGCAACACTTCATGGAAAATTTGATTACCTGACTGACACTGTCCCAACCACACAGACAAATCTCAAACAATATATAGTTAAATACAATCACAGCTAACAAAAAAACAGGGTAATAACAGTTGTGATTCATATGAACGACTGGTGCTTAGGGACCAAGGAGGATGACCGGAGTCAGGCACATACTAGGCTCTCACAGGCATTCCCTCTTCAGCACAGGGAACCTCATGGGGACCACCTTGGGCTCATTTTCGAGATTAGCAAATTGAGGTTCAAAATGTCTATATAACTGACCCTTAGGTACAAGTTATTAAGGGGAAAGCTCAGGATTCAAATGTCGGTCCAGGTCAGTGGTGGCAAACCTATGGCATGCATGCAGCAGCTAGTTGTTCCTTACCATTGAAAGCTTCAAAAGATTTGCCATCACTGGTCTAGGTGACAGCAACTGTTCTTTGGCAAAGATAAAATATCTCCATGCTTTATCTTATTAAGTTCTATGTTCATTTGCAAATACAGTGTTTGCTATTATCCAGGCACTAATGCAGTTTGTAAATACTTGTTCATTGAATGCTCAAAACTTTTTTTAAAAGATACTCTTATCGCTCCATTTACAGTTGAAGAAACTGATGTCCAGATGAAATGAATATGCATTATGCAATTCAGACTTGTCAGATGGAGGTCAGAGAGGTAGGAGGAGTGAGCACAAGGTAGGCAGATGAAGTCAAGGTGATTTCTGAGCTGTACCTTGAAGGAAAAGCACATCTTAAGTACGACAAAAAGAGAAAACGTTGTTCTAGCTAGAGGAAAACTTACATAAAGGCACAGAGGCAATAATACAATTTTATTTATTTATTTATTTTTCCTGCACCAGGGATAGAACTCACAATGTCGCACTTGCCAGGCAGGCACTTAGGCCACTGAGCTAAATCTCTAGCCATTGTCTTTTTGAGACAGGGTCTCACTATGCTGTTCAGACTGGCCTTGAGCTTACTTTGTAATCCAGGCTGGTCTCGAACTCGCAACGATCCTCCTGTGTCAGCTCCCAAGAGCTGGGATTACAGGCGTGCACCACCAGGCCCAGCAATAATAAAATTGTAGAGATACAAGTGGCTTGATATTGTTGAAGATGGAGAAATCAAGTAGAATACCTTCAATTTTCCAAGTCAGAAGTGAGAAGATAGGGATAGCACACAGTGATAATCATAGAGGGTCAGCAGTGTCAGGCAGAGGACTTTGAGAAAATATGATGAAGGGAGAGTTAGTATGATTTGACAAGGCACTGGTTGAGGTAGTGACAGGAAGAAAAAGGGCACTGTGATTTCTGGTTTTTGGAGCCATTCCCCAAGGAGGCACAAAATCTAAAAAGAGTTTACTATAAAACTGCTTGTGCAAAATGATACATTGGCTTTGATTGTGACACATGTTTGTTTTGACTATGATAAATGTCTGAAGTTATGAAAATGGAATGTTAAAAATTTAGTTGAACACTGGCCTGGAGCTTGGGAAGTCAGTAGACCTGGGGTAGGAGTGAAAAACGACTGAAACTTTAGTATTGCATAATATTATTCAGTTGCCCAGGAAGAATCAAAGCAAAGATGAAAGGGAATGACAGCATTGAGGGAAGGACTGAAAAATAAAAGCAGAGGAGACTAAGGAGTTAATAGCGAAATAGAAACTGAGAGAGATGAACCAGGGGTGCAAGAGCAGCAATATCTCAAGGAGTTTGTGTCAGATCCTCTGGCCAGAGAAATCTCAGTAATCCAGTTGGAACTGAAGTGAACATCAGCAAGGAAACAGAGACCATGAAGGTAGATATCCTTTCAAGAAATCTGTGAGAGAAAGGTGAAACTCAGGAAAAACTACAAAGGGATCCAGATTCCAGAAAGAACCATACTTGCACACGTACGCAAATTCATCACACAGAGGTTTTTTAGGTAGGCAAGACTTGTATATGTTTACCCTGGAAAGAAAGCTCAAACAGAATAGGAAAGGCTACCCAATGGGGTGAACAGATGCCACTTCTGCAGCACTGTCACAGTCACAGGCATGACCTTTTTGGAAATGGAGGCCTAGGTAAACCTGCAGCCCTGGGGTAGAGAGACCAAGAGGAAAATCCGATGACCTCTTCTGTTTTTGCAGCATGAGCACACGCTGTGGAGAGCTTCTCTAGTGAGAATAGCAACAAAATGAGACAGCCATTGTAGAGAATGGAAGCAGGTGGGTCTGCCCATCTTCCCAGTTCACTGCTGTACCCCAGGACCCAGAAAAGTGACCAACACAGGGAAAATCCTCAAGAACGATGTGTTGGATGAATGGAGGACATAAGGAGGATCAAGAGAAGGATCCTGAGAATCAAGTTGAGACCAGAAATCAGGTGAAAGCAATTTTTATGCTCCTCTAGATTTCATCTGTGTCACTTTCTGGCACAGACACATTTAAAAGGCAATCTAGATTTCTTGTTCTGAAAGTGAGTATGCCACAGAGAAACGCAGGTCACAGATTAAAGAGTTTTAGCAAAAAGTCCAAATTTGAGTAATAAACACATAGTGTTTGTGTAGCCAGTTTTATACAGAAAATGCATAGATGCAGATACATACATACATGCAGAGGCCTGGACATCTCTCTTTTCTGGAACAGTTGATGTTTGTATCGGTTAATCTTGATTGTCAACTTGACTGGATTAAGTGACTCTTGCGGAAGTGTTTGGATTGTGAGACCAATGACCTCATCAATAGTTTAATCAATGACGCAGTCATAGCTGAATCAGGAGGCAGGGCCCAGTTGGAGGAAGTGAGTGGTGGGGGTGTGACCTCCAGGACTATACGTGGTCCCAGTCCTTACTCTCTGGCTCTTGCCCTGCTCTCTGCTTCCCCAACGCCATAAACCGAGCAGTTGTCCTCCACTACACCCTTCCACTACTGTTTCTGGCTTGGAATCAGATAACCTGCAGTTGAAACCTCTGTACCCCCAAAGGAAAATACCTGTCATCCTTTAAACCGAGGGTATCAGATGTTTTGTACTCTCAAAGTTTCCCAATACGGTGTTCAAGAACAAACAGGTTCATAATTATTTCTAAATGTACTTTTTAACAGCAACAGAGGAAAACTAAGAGCCTTCGATTAAAAAATAAAATAGAACTCCTCCTCCACAGACTCTAGCACGCAGGCCGGAATGTGCAGCAGCCTCTTAATAAATACCTGTTGATTTGATGCGATTCATTTGTATGGCCTGAGGTAAAAGATGGCTTGCAGTTTCCCTGCAACATCTCCTGTCACTCCACAGAACACATTTTCCAGGAGATATCTACCATGGATATTGAAATGTTCTTTCTAAAATAACTACTCTTCTGTCATTCCAAAACACAATTTCTGCATCCCTAGTTGAGCATAATTATTAGGAAAAAAAATAAACTTCAACTTCTAGTGTCAACTTTAAATCATGTGATGCTTGGGGATGCTATCATTCCCCAGGAGGTCCAGTACCTCCGGTTTGATTTCCCCAGAGAAGTCAGGGTAGAAATTTAGGCAGGTTTAATATGTCTTTGGAAAACTAGCATATTAATCCATTTTGCTCTTTTCTTCCAATTACCCTCACATTTCCCCCCAAACTCCTGGATTTCTCAGTCATCTAAGTGACAACTACTATTTACTTGTATGAATATTTTTCTCCTTTAAAATGAGGAGCAGCATTCATTTCCCTGAGCGAACTTTTTATAATTATTCTATTTTATTCTTTTAATTGCCATTCACTTGAGAGGATGTCTTCCACTTTCCATTTTCCCTTCGGTCAAGTATGCGAGCGAAAGGGAAGACAGGACAAATTACCAGAGTTCTGCGCTTGGAAGGGGCCTGAGGCCACACTGTGTTGCTTATCAATTCAAATCCCATCAGAAGGCATGCCTGAGAGTCCAGAAGTAAGAGTATTAGCTGGTTGTTGACTTGGAAGCATTTTTTCTGTTTTCTCTTGTGATTCTTTATAGAATAATAAATAAAGTTAACTAAAATCATGTCATACAAAAACGACAAAGTCAATTTTCTCTGTTCTTTTGTATCCTGATGTTGCTGACTATATTTTGGTAGAAGGATGCCAATGCAATGTAAACAAAAAATTCAGTTACTCTAAGTTTACAGTTTAATGGAGTTTATTGACGTGGAAATTTGGGTAGGTTCTTTATCGTCATTTCAATTTAATGTGAGCAAAACTAACCTACTGAAAAACCTATATTCTATAACTTATGAAAATTACACAGAAATGCAAATTTACAAAACAAGTGTGTCCTAAAAGAAATTATTTTCACAACAAAGAATACTTAGGATGCAAAAGGGCAAAAGCAGGTATTTTGGGTGTTTTGGTGTGGCGTAGGCACAAAATATGTTCAAATACACAGAATTCTAAAAGCAATCAATTATGTCAAAATCATTATGACAATAAAATTTGAGGCAAAATAAATATGCGCTTCTTTCTAAATATACTAATACTAATCTCTAGTGGCAATCTGATAACTTGTCTCATTTTAAAGTAACGATTCACATAATATTTCATGATTTCTATAACTGTAATATGGTATGAAAATTACTAAGGAGAAATTAAGATGTACTACTAAGTTAATGAGGTTTACTGTCTGCATTTATAACTGAGAGAAGTACTGGATTTCATTTAAAATGTAATGCTTAATGAAATTTAGATACTTATTTTTTCATGGACACACACACAGCCCCACCACCCACTGCCAGGAAGGCTGAGGACCCTGAACTGGAAGGTCATGAATGAGTCTTTCAAATAACTTCTCAGTACTGTACAGACAACTTAAAATATATGTATATACATTCATATGTATGTAGTTTTTTGTTTTGTTTTGTACTGGGAATCGAACTTAGGACTTTGCGCTTGCCAGGCAGGCGCTTATGCTCCTGAGCTGTGTATGTAGAAGTCGCCTTTCTAAACCGGGTGTGGTGGCTCACGCCTGTAATCCCAGCACTCAGGAGGCTGAGACAGGCAGGTCGTTGTGAGTTCGAGACCAGCCTGGGCTACAAAGTGAGCTCAAGGACAGCCTGAACGGCATAGTGAGACCCTGTCTCAAAAACACCAAGGCTGGGGATCTAGCTCAGTGGTCTAAGTGCCTGCCCAGCAAGCGCAAGGTCATGAGTTCAATCCCCGGTGCTGCAAAAAAAAAAAAAGAAGTCACTTTTCTGTCCTGAGCTCCTCTCATTCTATTTCTCATGATAATAGTTGAAGATTACACATACTAATTATAAAACGTTCTCCAAACTTTAATAGATTAACACTACATGTACATAATTTAAACATTGGAAACATTTTTAAGAGAAACTCTTATTTCTGTGTTACTTCATTGAGCTTTGAGAAAGAGTACATTGGAAATGCAATTTTAAAAAGCCTACCAACAGCTAAGTATGTGTTTTCAAGTACAAATCAATTCAAATACAATAAAAACATAATTCGATCTATTTAAAAAGTTGTTGAAAAAGTCTTGAGATTTAGATGGAGATTTTTGGATCTATTTCTTTTAAGCTATGTACCTATACTCACAAACACACAAGCTGAGAAAAAAAGTATCTGAACAAGTACTAGAAAGTTATTATAGAAAATGTAGTGCATTATTCCATTTGTGCTCCTATAAAGTGTAATAAAGAGCTATGCCACGAGCAGTGGGAGGCTGAGGCAGGAAGATCATACATTCAAGACCAGCCTGGGCAACTCAGTGAGACCCTGCCTCAAAAATACAAAAAGGGCTAGAGAGGTGAGTCAACTTCCTGGGTTCAATCTCCAGTACCACAAGAAAAAAGTAAATAAATAAATAAATAAATAAATAAAAATTTCAACTTAGACTGGTAAGAAGAGGGAAGGAGAAAAAGTGAGACAAAATAGAAAGGAGAGGAGAGAGGAAGAAGAAATGAAGGAAAGAGGGGGAGAAGGAAAGAGACACACAGGTGTACTCCAGGATAACACAGGAAAACAGACAACAGCTTGGCAGACCAGATCTCCAAAGACGGAAGCTCCTCTTAAAAGAGCATAAAATAGACCTCGACCTCCACATAAATATTGGGCTGGACAGTGCTTCCTGTTTCTTCAGAATCTTCTTTACTAAAAATTCCATGTTTGAAGTTAATTGGTCCCCCCAGGATTAAAATTCTTAATTCTTATCCATTTTAGTGTCTCTTTAACCAAGAAAACAGGTCTTCTGGATGTACAGAGCGATGGGGACACATGCCAAAGGGACTGAAAGAATGCAGTAATACAACACATATGGGGAAAACAGGAAATTTATGAAAGTATAAAAGATAACACTAAGCCTGGCCTGGCACTACTTGCCTGTAATCCCAGCACTCTTGGAAGCTGATGCAGGAGAACTGCAAGCTTGAGCCCAATCTGAGCAATTTAGTGACCCTGTCTCAAAATAAATATAGCTAGAAAAGACGAAAGGCCAGAATACAGTGGGCTTGGGCTTACTTCATGCTAAGCCTGATGAAATGTGGCCCTGCAGCCTCCACGAAACCCTAATGTGGATGTTTCGGTTCCTCTGAGGAGAGAAATCAGATTTTTTTTTTTAATCCATTGAGTTGTAAAGTCTGAAATAAACATTCATGCTTTCCATAGGGGGGAAAGAGGGACCTGAGAATGTAGCACAGTGTGAAGGCCCTGAGTTCCATCTCTAGTAGCATCAAGTAATAATAATAACAATAATAATAATACCTATTACCAATAGATAGGTAACACAGTGGTTAGACATGAATTAAGATGTGCATTATGCATCAGTCCATTTCTTCAGTTCAACAGGTGATTTAAATATGTACTTACTCCTCCACACACAAAAAAGCAACTCATTTAAAGTGGCAAAATTTAAGTAGGACTAAAAATACAAAATCTAAAGAAAATTTTTGATTCATCATGAGCATCTGAGATAAAGTTTTACTGTAAGCGGTTGCCACAAAATTTGAAGACAAAAATTATATTCAGTGAGCACTATTCCGATACTGTTTTTCTCTGTGTACATTCTTTATAAACTGCAAGACACTCATGAGGCATTAGCCGGTGTTTTTCAGAAGATTAAAAATATCTTGCACATCCTGGATCTTATCCTAAAACCTTCTTATTTCGAATTATAATATTAGGCAGTGTCTTTTGCCACTATGGTATCTAAGAAATTATTTTCTGAAATCTTTCTAAAATAAATGGAAAATTTTAGCACATATAGCATCATTTCAAATGATGAAATATTTATGTAAGGAGAAGGTCTCCAAAATTATAAACCCACTATGCCAAATCCTATTGGTCATTGTAAAAGAGTAACGTACTTAAAACATAACTCCTTTTTTGTAATGATCTAAAACCTGAGAAAAATAATAACTACACACACGCACACTCATTATAAAGCATACATCCACAACAGAGTGCTTTATAATGAATCTCCTCCCTTCTTACCTATTTAACATCATCACACTTCATTGTTGAAGTCTGCCTTTGACTAGTTCACACGCACATCACTTGACCAAAATTTCACTTCTAAAATTTCACTGCTAAATTCCCTTTAAATGCCTTATCCTTTTACTATACCCACCATCAGAAAATTCCTTGAGCAGAGTGACCAGTATGTCAGTCTCCAGATTTTCTTCTCTCATTGTCTCTAGTACATTCACTTTAATCAGACTCTGTCCCCACCACAGACCAAAAGTCTGAGCGCCAGTAGCGACCTCCACTGCCAATTTCAATGGTCACTTCTCATTCACCTCTCCACTTTAAAACACTCACTTTATTTGGTTTCCTCACTGCCCTTCTTAATTCTTTTTAATCACTGCCTGTTCATAAAGGGGCCTAAGCCTCAGTTCTTAGAATACTTCTGCTTTTGTATTGTCTCTACTTTCTAGACAATAGTTCTTAACCCTTTGCATTAGAATTATATGAAGAGCTTTCAAAGGATGTCCAGGCCTTGGATACAATCCATTCCTACTGAATCGTAATTTCTGGGGGCAAAACCCACAGTTAAACTTTAGAGATGTCCTGAAGCTACTACTCCAAATACCCAGATGTTAAGGTTGAGAAACCCCGTTCTATGGATAGAGGTGATAAGCACACCTATACCCACACACAGGCACACACGCACACACATGCATGTGTGCACATCACATTCTGTACTCTGATGGCCCCCAAAAGTTCCCTCAGGGTGCAGAGATTTATTCTGACCGCCAACCTCTCCTATCTCACCACCTATCTCACATCACCACTTTTACAGATAAAAGCCTCCATACTCAAAATCAAATCTGGTCTTCGAAGAACCAGATCCCATTCTTCCCACAGTTTTCACATAATGGTTACTGGTGACTGAATTCTTTCTCAGGTCAAAAACAAACAAATAAACAAAAGCAAAAGCAAACACTTTGTCTTTCTGAACTTTCCTTATTCTGAAAAGCTTGTTCTTGATTTCATACATTTCCACATGAAATAAAATCTCATCACCAGTGCACCACTGCCACTCTGATCCAGTTCCAATCTGAATCAATGCAATCCTATCGTAGTAGGGTAGGTCTCCTTTCTCTAGCCCTGGGTACCTACAGTCTACTCAGCACGAAAGATAAGGTGATGTTTAAACATACTAAGTTAGATCGTTGTAGTGAACTTCCCAATATGGCTATGCTGGGGGCTTCCTATCTCAAAATTACAATATCCACCTCCCCACATACAATCTGTTTAGTTCTCGGAGACACTTAATTTGAAAATAAGATCTTTAAAAGTAGCCTATCTCTTTGGTTACCTCCAAGAATAAAACAAATGTTAATAAGGTTTGTTACTTTTCTTTAAAAATATGGTGTGTGAGCAAAATGTAACTTTTATCAGATTCTCTAAGAAATGCATGTATCCAGAAATGATTAGAACAGTTGTAGAAGGGATCATCACAATTACTCAAAACTACAATTCATTACAGCCTAAGTCTTAACCTTTTCAAGTCCTTGCTTGCAATAGTAAATCAACAGAGAGCAGGTCACAAGAAAGCATAAATTTTACTTTAAACATATTTTAAATTAACTTACTGTCTTCTGTTTGTCAGGAGTATGCACTAGTTTCCTTAACCATCTTTTTCCTCTACTTATTTTTCAACACTATATTTGTTTGCCTCTTTATGTTTTATTTTTCATGTTAGGTGTAAAAGCAATCATTAAATTCACTGAAGAACCTTATAAATGTAAAGGATAAGATGTTAACTTCCATCAGTTAGAATCCAATACACAAATGTCAGAGATTTAGAACCCTAAATATAAGGAGTTTTCAATGTGTTCCTTTCAAACAAAATTAATGCTTCTGCAATGAGGTAGGAGTAGGGACTTGAGATAGGCTTTATCATCTGTAGAGGTTACATTTCTCATACCAAGTGATTCCATAGAAGTTATCCATAAGTCTTCTATGATTAATCATATCATACAACCCCAAGGTAGCATCCACTAGTGTCAACACATCTGCACATGGCTCTCTGGCTATTCAGTTCTCTTGCTTTGATAATGTTTCACCTTGTTCAATGTATATAAAGAGCTAACTAAAAGATATATATACATATATTTGTCTAAAAAATATAATTATCACCTTCTTGAATCTTCATAGTTTTCCACTCTCCTTGATTTTTTTTTCTATACAAATGTAAGCATGCACAAATTATTTCCATCTTGAAACAAAACAATATAACCCAAACAGAACAAGCTGCTTAAATCTGGACTTTTGCCCAGAACTTCAGCTTTTCTAGAAATAATATCATTAGTATGCTTTTTTGCATTCAACAACCCACATCATACTGGCTTCTTGATGAAAATAACTCTCAATAAGTTCATGAAACTATATCCATGCTGATAAATCCAACAGAGTTCTTTCAGAACTCATTTTACATACATGTCAATAGCATCTGGTACAATTTAATAATGTCCTCTTTCTCTCAAATCCAACTTTCCCTGGCACCCATCACACCCTAGGCTCCAGTTGGTTTCTTGTCTCATCTTTTTACAGTTCCCTCTTAGCCAGATAGTCCTATTCTTTGACTCTGACCTCTTCCCTAGGTTACCTAGCCAGTGTGGACTTTCTTTGATTTCTTTCTATCTAACAGAACCCCTGGAAAAAAGTCTGGAATTTCCATGGGATTGTCTCCCAGGCCTGCAAGGTGAACCCACACTCCTATCCCACCAAACTGGCTGGTTTCCAGTAATCCCTGAGTCACTTGGTTCTCAGCCGCTTGACCTTTGTTTTAAATCTCTTATAGTTTACAATAACTCCTCTGTGAAAACAAATATCATAAGCATGCTTGGGCCTAACCTTCTCTCCAACTCCAATAGTACATTTCTAAATTAATTCTGAAATTCTCTTCTTGAATTGTGTACCATCATCTCGAATTGATGGAGTCTAAAATAACTATCAGCTGCCAACTGCATCCAGTTACTCCTTTTGATTTCCAGTTATTTTTCTAACTAATTGAATGAGAAAATGAATGACAATTCTACTCACAATGCATCTGATTGCTATTCAGTTTAGCTTAGAATTAACCCTGAATCAGGACACCTCATTCAATCTTCAACCCCTACAAACTATAGGCCCTCTCCTATCCATGCACTACACCACTCTTGGGGTTGAAAACAAACTCATTTCTAGTCTTGTCACAGTACCTATAAATTGTTGTTTAACCTTAAGGACAAAACAAAACACCACATACAATTTTTACTACTGTACTAAAAGAAAAAATGCTTGGTGTGTTTTTAAGGTGAGAGGTTTTTAGATTCTTTTCTTTTAGCTTATTATTATTCCAAGTTTCCCATTAGTCTCTTCACTCAAGCACCCCACACCCTGAAGTTTCCTGGCCAATCTATCTGTATCTCTATTGTTTCATTTCCTCCCCACCCATCTCCTGAGCAAATGCTAAGCTAATTTAAATTATCAGAACCATAGCCTCTGACAGCTTGGCGACAAAACCAAAAGTACTACAGTTACAATCCATAGCCAACAGCTTCTATCTCTTCTTTAAGATGACCTGCAAAGCTGTGTGCTACTACAAAAGAAAAGTGCTTAGAGTTGATGCATATTTTGAATGTCTCAGTGTTTTAAGGTTAAATTATGTTTTTCAGAAGCTTGTCAACCTTGATCTTCAAGTGCATGATGAGTATGAGAGTACAAATTACATAGTTAACCTACTTTTCTAAACTCTAAAGGAAATTTATTGAAATGTTTAATTTCTGCTCTACAAAAATACCTACTACTTGTAAACACTTCTTGGTAATTTTAGCACACCTGATTAAATATTTCAAGTAAACAAAAAGCAATGACTTATATGCACAGAATGAAGTAGAGCTTGACAATCTCAGATTTGTTCATGTCTGCATCTCACACACACACATACACACACACATTACTGTATTTTTGTTGTTTTATTTGGCATATTGGCTAAGCAGTGAAATTTGTTAAAATTATATTTTCCTAAGGATTGGCAAATATTGCAGTGGAAAACATAATTCTAAATCTTCCTCCTACATTATTATTCTGACATGGAATGGAATTTATCATGCCTGATTAAACAGAGTACAACAAAACATTAAGCAAATTCAGTGTTTTGAGGAATGCAATGACTTATCTTGCCAAAGTCACAGAACATTCTTTTTTTCTGAAAGCTCTTATAAAACTGTGGTCATACCATGAATTTCAATCATTATCTTTCCACCAAAATCCTGGTCTTTCTACAGTTATAGGCAAAACTGAGTTTTTCTATGGGGAAAAACATGAGATTGAGATTTTACAACACTGCTGAAAGACTGCTCAGTATCACTTTTACCTTTGAAGGTATTTTTCCTGGTTTTAGGATGTTGGAATGTGTATGTTTGGAAAAGAGAAAATTTGATGCAGTTGGTGGAGGATCGTGGCTGTGCCCTCCTCCTAGCGGGAATGGACTGGTGTATGTAGAAAACCGCATCACTATGAATGCAAGGGGAGAGCACTAAAAACAGAGGAAGAAGAACCTAAAAGGCAGATGGAGGAAGACCACAGAGGCCAAAATCTAAGAGTAGTCTAAGAAAGAGGGACAAAAGAAACAGTAAAATAAGGATAGATTAAAATCATCCATTGGTCCGAACGCTTCTACAGGAATTTGTTAGCATTCCAAGCTTATCAAATCTAAAATCAATTCATTCTTTTTTTTTTTTAGGAAATGATTCATTACTAAGTACAAAAAGAATGCCATAAAGACAATCAGAGTGTAGGTTGCCAATATATTGTAGTAGCTGCTATAAGTAAGAAGGAAAGGAAAGAAAACACATTTTCTTTTCCAAAAACAAATACAGTTGCTATCAAATGACATCCTGCAGAGAAGTCACATAGATCTGGGCTACCTCTTTAGAAGAACAAGGCATTCCACAATGCCCGTGGGCTGGTGCTTTCTGAGCCTTCCAGTCTCATCCCTCCTAATTCTTTTTCTCAGCCAACAGCAAACAAACTCTACTTGGCTCTCTGAACGATATATTACTTCATAAAGCTCCTTCAGCTCTGCATGCCTCCGTTTGCTGTCAAACCCATAACCCAACTCGCCCTTGTCTTTCAGGTCCCCATTCACTCACTGCTGTTACAGAAAGCAAACATTGCTGACCTCTCTGTGTTCTTTAATAATGATGATTATCATCCTAGCTGAGACGTATTGAATATATCAGCAGGGTCAGGCTGCGTTCCAACTACTACCTACCATTAGCTCAATTCTTCTTCACAACAATCCTATGAAGTAAGAACCAATAAAATCCCCATTCAAAAGATAAGACACTGAAGCACAAAGAGGTTAAGTAACCAGTCCAGGGATAAACTGCTGGATGTTAACAAAGCTAATAGGTGAATCCAAACATAATGGTCCAGAGTCTGTGCTCTAACCATTAGGCAACACTGCCTCTATGTGATTAAAACTGAAACAACCCTGATGACCATATGCACACAGTGCTCTTCACTGTCTCCTCAGCCTATATGTTCAGGGAAAGCCTAAAATGAGATGTGTTCTTCTCTATAAAGATTAAATCCAGAATATTAAATGTGGAGTATAAATTAGCTACCAAATATTTCTGAAAATCATTCAATGTCTTTAAAAATATTTTCGTTGAAACTTCATTTTTACAATGTATAGCTATAACTGGAACACCCAAATCATGTTAGAATTTGCCATTTCTATGATAAGAAAAGTGTCTCAGAGTCTAATGAAAACCCTTGGCAATTTGAATATTATATGATACCAAATTATACTATAATTATTTCAAAGGTCAAGAATCTTACATATTTAGTTTTAAAACTCTCCACCTGGGTGATGCAATCAGAACATTTAAGTATGTATGAAAATATTTAATTATACAAAACAAGTAGAAATCTACTAATTTAATAAGCTTTAAGTAAGATGTGCAGTACTTGCCCACATGAGTATTTTTCCCTCTGTTGAAAAAAGAGAACTTTTGAAAAGAACATATTTCAGGGAATATGAGCACACATTTTATTTTCCATTGCTGATTTTAAAAAAGAGCAGGATACAGTGGATTAGTGGCTTAGAATAAAGCACTATATCATTCATTTATTAACTCATGAGAAATCCTGTGAAGCCATAAACCTGGATGCTGCTATAAATTAAAAAGAAAAAAAAAAGTCTCAGACCCAGTTTAGAATTTTCAGGAATTCAAAATTTAGTAGGAAACAAAAACGAACACAGAGCACAGGTGTGAGTTGTTTTTAAAATTTTCACAGGAAGAGCTTTAAGAGAGCAAACACGTACTAGGACAAACCCAGCCTGAGCCACAGTGTATCACCATTAACATCTGACGCGACATTGGAATAGACAGTAAATTACCTTTTTCTGACAGAATACTATTTTATAGTTCACAGTTCACTATTTCTGGAAGGATCAAATGAGTCCACACGACTGATGTAGGTAGAAGAGTTTCTGATAAACCCAAGGCCACTCAAACCAATGCAGATTAAAAAGAGCCCACGGGAATCTAAAGGAGGACCTGCCCATTTGCACTCAGGGCTTAACAATCTCCAGTTAAGAAATATTAAAATATCTCACTGATTCCCAGACTCAGTTATATGCCTGTTTCAATCCTCACCTGGAAATAAACAATGAGCCCACAACTTAACAATGTTTTCCACATTTGGTCACCAAGGGCCCTTAGTGCTCTTAATGAATCACTGTAAAAGTAATAAAATATTTTAATTCCATCATCCGAACCAGAAAGATGTCTTTCAAGTTGGTGATGTTACAAAAATCACAATCGTAAGCACCATGCAGCCAAACATAACAGATAGTCAAGGTGAACTTAGTTAGCTGCTGTGGAGGCTTTCAAAATAGTATGATTTTGTGACTTGTTTTTTCATTTGCCATCAGGAGAGGAGGTACAGATGATGAGAACTTTAAAAACTGTGAAACAGAAAAATATAGAACTGAGAGAAGTCTAGCCATTTTTTAAATGCTCCCATTGTAATTGCTTTTTTTAAAAAAAATAATTTCTATTCATTTTTATTCTCACAAGAAATCATGCCTGTTCAAAACCTGCTGTTTCCACATGGCGGGCTCCTATTAAGTCACTATTCCAGTCACCGAAACTCTGCTTGCCATTGTCTTGTAAGGTTCAGAATATTTCAGAGTTCCCAAAACAAGGCCTTGAGTATTCTGTAGAGCAAAAGACTTGCCCTGAGAAGGAAGCAACTATACTTGCTATAAAAAGAGAATCATACAGTCTCCAAACCTAACTTTCAAAACAGTCTAATCAAAACCCTAAATTTTATAGCAGGCCGGATAAACAATGTACCTGGGGCTAGCTAATATTTTCCTTTTAATTTATCATCTATTAGTTCAGTGAATTTGTTTGTTTGCCTGCTTGGGTTTTTTGTGCAGGGCAGGAGGTCTTTCATAGCACATTGCCAGGGAATAAAGTTAACTTCAAAACTGCAAAATCAGAAGAAATAACAAAATACTAAGGCACAAACCTTAAATAGTAGCAAACATCATGAAGACATCCACTGACAAAGTACAGATTAGGACAAGGAAATTTTAACCTAGATGCAAACAGTCACAAAAGAATTCCAAAATTTGCTAAGTTCTTTAGGCTAACAGAGAAGATACAGATATGACATCACAGAATGTAATTAGATCTTTTCATTTCTGTTTCATACTCTTCATGCTTTCAACTGAACCCAAAATGTTATTTTGTTGTAAGAACAGATTACAAGGTACCCCTTTATGGAGATCTTTGTGGTCAGCCACAAGTAGGAGAGAAGAAAAAAAGAACAGGAGATTAAAAATGGATAGAAAAGGGAAAGGGAAGGGGAAGAGTAAACTATATTTCACAATATAATGTCGGTTTTCCATCTTCTTCCTATGTTACTTATGAAACTGCATTCTTACATTAGAAATAAATTCAGATGTAATATTAAAAGCAAGCAATGATGAAAAATTCCATATGCTACTTCAAATCAGAGTCATACGCAAATGTTACCATGCTTTAATACTAAAATAAGTAAACATCGAGTGGAAAATAAGAGGTTGGGACACTGTAAGTAAATTCAAATGTATAAAACAAGTAAATTTCAATTGTATTCAATTTTTTCACCCAATCTCCTAGAAGTAAAGATCTTCTAAAGAAAATTGCATTGCCTTCTCAACTCCTTGGAGAGTCAGTTTAGTTAACAGCCTACCTATACTTCAGGAATGACCATGCAGCTTACATGTCAAACTCATTTTAAAATGTCAATCATGTCCCTTTCACTCTAATTAGTTTGGAAAGTAGTGTCAGTGACCTGGAACTATGCAGACCATTTATTATCATATCATCTGATCAACGTAACATTTTGCCTCAGTTGAATTTAAGACACCTGTAGCCAAAATGTAATATCTTTTCTCCTACTCGTCACTGGTAACTCTCAATACAATTTCCTATTTACAACTCAATTTATCTCTAAGAATGGACATAGCCAACTACACAGAGGCATCCCACAGAAATTTCTTTAAGATACCTTGACAATTAAAACAGATAAGTAAAAGGAGTAAGATTTTATATATGCACACACACACACACACACACACACACGCACACCTCAAAGTTTTACATTCCCAAGAACTGCTAAGAGGGGAAAGGGAGGAAGAGTAAAAGACTGAAGTAAGGACATGTTGGGAAACATTTGGAACCTTAACAAAGGGAGGAAATTTTTTTCTTTAATGTGATATAATGAATCTTATTTAAAAAAAAGAAGAATCTGCTGGTTGTCTGCCATTATACAGCTTTGTTTTATAATAAAATAAACCTTTTCTCAGGTTCACAAGACTTAACTGGTCTTTTATTTGGCCAATGGTAGGACGATGGAGAAGCAGCAAACAGGTAATAACTGGCTTCCCAGAGGACAGAGAGCACAACCAAATGTCACCAAGGGAGGAATGGAGAGCGCAGAGAGCTTGGAAGGGGGAGGGAGTGGGTGTGGGTATGGAGGATTGGAACACACAGGTTGGAAGCATACAGGTTGGAAGAGGATGGTCAGTGAGCAATACAGATTGCCTGGCAAGAACTAGACAATTACCCTACCATTTTCTCATTTGAACTTTGCATATTTAAGAATTGATTTGCAAGACAAAAATACAAGCAGTCATCATCTCTGCAGTACAGAATAACAGTGCGGTGAGGAGGGAAAGAAGTACATGTGCTCATTATATTCATATTCTAAAATGTGGCATTGGAAAGGTATAGCAATTACATTCAAAGTAGTAACCATGCAAAATAAGCAAAAAGCAGGGTGCCAGCTTCCAAATCTTCCTTTTCTGTCTTGTACTTTCCTTTGAGGAAGTTAAGTATCATTTTACCAAAATTTCTGTTTGCCTGTTTGCTTGATCAAATTCTTATATGAATATGATTTTATACTCAAATACAATATGCATATCTCTCACACTTACCTTCAGGTGAAGAGCCTGTCTTCTGGGAAAAGACAGCATTTACTTTGCTCTTCTTACTGACATCGTTATTTACAGATAAGCTGGACTGAATTTTTCTATGCATTTTTTGAGAAACAGGAGCTGAAAGTTTGTGATTATCTGCAGAGGCGTGTCTGGACCCGTGGTGAATTCCATTGGCATTACTCAGACTCCCGTGGCCTCCTTTCTTTATCTTGCCTGTTTCCTCTTCACCAGGTTCCTGTGCTGACATCTGCAGCAGAGGCAAGCGCTGAGGCTGGGCTAAAGGAAAAACAAGAAAAGCTCATCAGTTAAAAAAATGGAACTGTTATTTTTACAACAATCAAAGTAAGTTCAGTAACCGAGATTTAAAATTTCACCCATGATACTAAAACTGAAGAGGAAAAGAAGAGAAAAAGGGAAGCAGGAAGAAAGGAAACAAAGTCACTAAAAAGAAAAATAGGAACAGGGTTACGAAAAGTCACTTTATACAGAGATATAAAAACGAGAGCAGAAAAACTGTACTTTTGGTATTTTCAAAGGATAGTTGAATTAGAAATTTGAAGAATAATTCAGCGTTGATTCAGCAAAAGTTGATTATTTTTCTAGATTCTGAGACCTCTTTTGGGTGCTACAGACTCACCAATATTATCCTTAAGACTTCTAATAATGATATTGACACTTCTTTCAAAATGAAAGGAACAATTAATTCAAGGAGTAAAAGCTGGGTGATAAAGAAGAATGCAGTTTTTATTTTTATAAATCTTGCAGAAGAAATCTTTTCCATATTTATTCTTTAATCATATTTTAAAATAAATGACTTATGAAAAGTTAGGAAAATAAGAAAATGGTTTAATTCTACATAGCTACCCGAACTAAATATCCTTTCCGGTGCTCCTGTTTGGGTCACAGACAAATCACCAAAGAGTGATTACCTTCACTCCTCTTACACAAAACAATAAAGAAAGGAAAGAAAAAGAAATAGGTCTAAGTTCTGGAAAGGAAAAAACAAAATGTTCAACTGTGCACAGTCCTGGATACTTTGGGATAGTCTAAGAGATTATAAATTCTCAAAAATTAAGAATTTATCAAGATTTGCAGATGATCAACCATAAAAGAAATCAATAACATTCCAATATGCCAACAAAAATCAATAAATATACAAGAAAAATTTTTCTTCATATAGCAAAAAAAAAAAGGAAAGAAAAAAAAGAAAGATCAAAGAAAACAAATATCTTTCCAAAACAATTCTGGTAAATAGTTGAAGTTAAACTAAGCAAAAATGAGCAGATATTTTTATTGCAAAAAGTTGCTAAACATTATTGAAAAGCATACAAGAAGCCAAGATAAATGGAGTGTATAAATATATTAATTATGTTAATATGTTGATTTTTTTCAGTTTATTTCATTAATTCAATTCCTACTTTCAATTATCTTATTTATGGGATATAAAAGTCAATCCAAAAATAAGGAAGAATAATCAAGAATCACAGAGGAAATTTTAAGGTAGAAAAGGAGGGTGATGGACATATTAGATATGTAACCTTATTATAAAATGACAGTAACTAAAGCAGGGTGACATTTGACCAGACATAGACATAACCAATGGACCAGTAGACTCCAAATTGTGAAGGTGTGTACATATACATGTGCATATATACCTCCTGTGAATGATCTCCAAGTTTTTAAATGTCAACATACAAAAAGTAAAACTTTTTAAAGTGAAAATATGTAGGAGGCTGTTTTAATAGCATGATACTAAGAAAAACATGTCGACTTAATTCTTTGAACAATAAATCAAAAAACAAGCAGGATGAATTTTCATCATTTGTATTGCTGAATATTTCCAAAAACACTAGTTTTGGTAAATTCTTGTATCCCATCCTGAGTCCTCCAAGGCTAGGGTATAAGTATATGAACTAAATTCTCAACATTAAACTTAGTATGATAGCATAGTGGATACTAAGCAGAAACAGAGTTTGCCTTTAGAACTTGACTAGTGCAAGGTGTCTGCCTGCTGGGGAGGTGGAATATCTCAGGTCAGTCAGTGGAAAGGTATCTGTTGGCCTAGGCAGTGGGGTAGCCCCTCCTGGTGTCTGCCCTGTAGCAGACCAGTGGCCTAATGTGCAGCAGTGGGGTTTTCATTACAGAAGCCCTACTGAATGAATGGCCACGATCCTTGGCTGTGTGTCTCTGAGTGAAGATGTACTAACACATATATTTTCTATGTAAATTAGCCAAGATGGATTCTGGCTTTTGCAGCTACAAACACACACACACACTCACACACACATACACACACACACACACACACACAGCCCACCTGATAAAATTTATCTGTTACATTGGTTAAGTAATGAGGATTATTTAACTGGGTAGGTTTTAAGCAAAGCTAATTCAGTTTTTCAACAAAAACATCAGCAAAAACAGCAAAAACAATACTAAATATTCAGTATGAAAATTTTACTATTTCTTATAATTTTAAAATCTTAAACTGTATTTTTAGTCTGTTTAAGATTATGAACAATTATAAAATGTAAATTATAAGAGTATTACAAACTCTTTGACTTGGAAACTAAATATTGCATGAAAAGCTATAAAGTACTGCATGCAAAGCTTTTGCAGTTATATATGATGCTGATTAATTTCCAAAGGGGATTGATAATTTATAATCTAAGGACTAGTTAAGGCTTGGTAATATTTTTGACAAAAAATATGCATTTGAGTAAGTAGTTAGTATCTCATTGTTTACTTCAGTTCTTATTTCATGTATTATGAAGAAAAACAGTATCAAATCATTCTACTCAGGAGTGTGCATATTTCAATAAAAAGGAGATTCATTTTTAATAGTGTTTTCATACTAAGTCCATTAACATTAACATCTGATTTGTAAAACTTATATATGAAATGATCTTACAGTTTTTCAATTCTATAGTGAAAAAGAGAATTCATCGTCTAAAAAGAAATTAACTGAAAGGCCTAAAATAATGGTAATAAAATGTAGCAGAGTACTTTTCTCCTAAGTTTGAATGAAAAGGAAACAAGAGAACAGGTTATTTCTCTGTTTAGCAAAATATATATACATATATATATGTATATATATATATATATATATTCTCATGATTAAAATCTACAATTAAGGCATCTAAAATGGAGATTTACTTCTTGTGGATGTGCAGTGGTTTGAGTCAGAGATTAATTTGCTGCTCTTGTAATTTGTTGTATCAGGGTGACACCCTAATGACTGCTATTGAGCCTAAAGCTAGTTATGCATATGCATTTAAAAGGATCCCAAAGAAGACAGTTAAACCTGATACTGCATGGTGTTCTTTCCAGAGTACTTTCCAGTAATCTCTCCAAATATATGCAATGTTTTAGGTCACTTTTTCTCTGAAAAGAACAGTTCAAGCAATCAGGGAACTTGGTGAAGTCAAAACATCATTGACCAGTCTTTTTATCGATCAAAATTGTACCACTGTATTCCACAGTTTAAGATAAATTTAGAATTACCACTTAATAGTTAAACATTCTCAACAAATAAAAGCAAAAGTGTGAACGACAACAGTGATCTGCCACCAAGTTCTAACACTGACAGATCTGACCTTTTGCTAAGATCAAAACTGACTCTGTGAATTACTGGGCTTGGCCAGAGTGATAATGCAACATATCCTTAATGATTTATCTACATTTGAATCCACAAAATCATATCTATTTCTGTTGCAAGAAAAATGAGAGTGCATTGTTTTGGTTCTAATGTCTCCTAATTATTTTTATTGTGCTTTGAACTGTGGTCAGGTAACCCTGTATTATCTCTTCATTCAGTGTTTTAACATGAAAACAATTTTCAGTTGATTTTGCCATATGTGCGCAATAAGTCAAATCAAAACTAGATAATCCTGGATTTAATAGTTACCTCAATAGACATTAAATTTAACTGTGTTGATCAATTTTAATGGATATGATTTCAATCTTATGCTAAAATTACAATTAAAACTATAAGTAGGAAACTTGATTTTATTTTTGAATAAAGAACAAAAATGCCTGGTTAATTAAACCAGAAGTATTTGGCGTTAAACAGATTCTTTTCCTTATTGTATAGAAGTTGTGTATGGCTTTAAAAAAAAAAAAGCACGCTAATATGGGAACGACACAATGCTTCTTAAAACACAAGTGATGTCTAGGGACCCTCACTCTCTCTTTAATGATCTGCTGCTCTCATTCAGCTGTCTTTCTTTTTTCAAATCTTTACATATGTGACAGCTCTCAAAAGTAGACCATAGACCATCTGGCATTTCCAGAGGTGTAACTTGTGCAAATTCAGCTCTATTGGGAGTGCACTCCTATCTTCTGCCTGTGTTAGAAAGGGACAATAGAATGTAGAACTTATGAGACGTTTTGAATTATTCATTTTTTTGCCTGTATATTCAAGAAATTTTACAAACTCTGCATTTTGTACTACATAATCACATGCGTTAAAGGTACAAAGAAACTTTTTGACACCTCTTTTCTACAGAAAGCTGGCATTTTGTTTGATATGTGAACATTCAGCATCTGTTATATCACTCTAAACAGGACGGATGCTTCTACAAAAGACCCCATTTTAAATTTACTCTATACGAGCGAAAAAAAATGTATTCTTGATATTCAGTAGCAAATGCAATACACATCAAAATTTCAAATACCAGTTATAAGAACATTCAGCATCTTCAAGCCTGGATAGCATTGGTCACCCGCTTACCATATGTGTAAAGAGTGGTTTTTTTTGTTTTTTTTTTTTAAGCATTACTCATACAATGCAGGGTGATTGTAATTTTAATATCCATGATGAATAGTTATAAATGTCTTAAGAAATACCATGCTTTCTAGGTTCAAATGTTTTCAATAAGGAAGGAAACCAATAGAATTAGGTCTAGTGATTTTCAATAAGAATAATAAATATGGGAGTAAATAGCATGAGCTTCTTTTGATAATTTTTTTAAACCAGGTGATATTGTAGCTACTAATAACTATATTTGAAATAGTTGCTGCCGGAGTAGCAATATAAAGCAGCATTTTGCTACAGCATATAATCTATTAACATGTGCAAATCATCTTCAGTAGCTGGTCTCTTCACACAAATGAGATTTAATAATATTACAAAAGAATTTTGTCACTTACTCAATTTAAATGGTTGATGCACATATAAGAAAATCAAAACTTAATGCTTAGCATTTAAAATTAGCAGCAGCAAAACAATCAGTATAGATTATGTACGGAAGAAAATGACTTTGTGTAAATATAAATTTCTTTTTTCAAGGATAGTTCGCCAAGTTTTCCTTCATGCACATTGCTCTTCTACTTCATAGTCATTATAGAATGAACACAACACCCACATACACAAACATTTGACACTTAAGTATAAAATATCGCATGTCAAGTATAAATACAAGATTTCATATTAAACACTATATATATATATATATATATATATATATATATATATAAAATATGCATCTATACACACTATGGCTTTAAAAAGTAGAACTACTTTTTAAAAGTGATTTAGAAGTGAAATTATTTCAGCATGACTCATATGATAAAACTATATAAGATTTTTATAAGTATATAATGTAAATTTAGGCTAAAATCAACTAAAATAGATGAGTTAATGTTTTATTTTTTTCTATCACCTTGATCTAAGCCTTTCTCAGTATGCAGATCTTGCACCCCAGTGCACAGAATACCAGCATCTGGCAGTTTCTATCATAGCCTATAAACCAGTCTGTACAGTGACACATAAGCTGCCTCCAGCACAAATGACTCAAAATACACCAAACTTCATGAAAAAGAAATGTTCAGATGATGGTCTTCTAGTAATATAACCAATCTACTAGCAGCAATAGAAGAGCTCCTCCAAATGCATGATTCATGAATGATCTTAGAAGGCAGATAATGTGGACAAGATCTGGTTATTACTGAAGTGCAATAATGGTATTGGATAGTTTTGTTGGAAATTATCCATTTCAGGCATAATTTACTGTTTGAAGACAATTACATAAAATTTCATCAAAATTCCATCCTTAACATGACTAGGAAGGTATCAAGTAGGATGACCAATTATCTCGATTTGTTCAAGACTAAGGAGGGTGTTGTCTTCAGATGGAGAAATTTTACCTGTAAATTCAAGTGAATCCAACGCAAACTGGAATGAGTTAACTTTATATGGAACAATTTGTAACTGGTACAATTTTCCTAGAAGAAGATACTAGAGCAACAAATTGTAAGGAAATGTAGACTTTGAGCAACACCAACTGATCTTGATAAAGTTACTTCAACCTCATGGATATCAGAACCATCGCTTGCAAAATAGGAGATAATGACAAATCCTCATGTGTTTTTCCCTGTCCTCACCTTCCACCGCATAGTTCCCCCATTTCCTTCTGATTTACCATTTAGCTTTTGAATTTTAATTATGTATTATAATGTTACTAATTCTGTGCTTTTCTATAAGGCAATCCAAAACACTTTTGTTCATAAAAACATTTCATATAAAATGCAAACATCAGGCCCGGGGATTTAGCTCAGTGGTGGAAGCGCCTGCCTGGCAAGCACACGGTCGTGAGTTCAATCCCCAGTGCCACAAAGAAAAAATAAAATAAAATAAAATAAAATGCAAACATCTTGCATTTTTCAGAAAAAATATAACTCTATAAAAATAAATTCAAAATAATAATTAAGGAATAAAATCTGGGACCGGGGATATAGCTCAGCAGCATAAGCTCCTACCTGGCAAGTGCAAGGTCGTGAGTTTGATCCCCATACCAAAAAAAAAAAAAAAAGAATAAAATCTGCATTTTCCATTCAGATCTGGATATTTTAATAAAAATATTCTCAGATTATAAACTACCGATGAACAAGCACTCTATTATATATTTCCTCCAACTGTAGTTTTATCTCTAACGATCTTTATTATCCTCAAAGGAATGGCAAGCTTGACTACATTATATCAGCTATCACACATAAGAGTTTCTAGTTAACTTGTTTGGATAACATGAGTGTATGACTCATGGATTTGAGCACAGATAGCCTTCAGTTTAATTTTGCAAGCTTTATTATGGATTATCTTCTATATACTTTATATTACATATTAAAATATACCTTCCCATATAATCTCATAGCAAGATGATATTTTGCTGTGATATCTCTTTGCTTCTTAATTCAACAGATATTTTTATCACTTGATTTAACTGAGGAAAGTCAGTTTCACGTATAATTATTTATAATTGTATAATAAATATATCTAAACAAATAAATGTCTATATATTTATAAACATTTCATAGAAACCTGCATAGTGTTTTTGTATGAATAAAAATATTAATTCAATTAAAAACTGGTATGATGCTATGATGTTTCTAAAACCTATTCTATACACTAAAAGTTTTTATAAACTTATAGCTTTCAAACCATAACGCTTTCACTTCATTTATCTTTTTTCTTTTTCCATTTTAAGAACTCCTCAGTCTTCTAATAGGCAAAACTGGGTGTATTCAGAACAAATATGTCCACGATTTTTAAAAAAAGATGTAAAAGGCATTTCCTTTTTCTTTTTAAAGAATCAGGCAGAAGTTTGAAAAGTGCTACTATTACTGTAATATATGAAGCCTTACTCAGAATTCTCAAACAATAGCAAGGTAATGAATATGGGATGGCTACTAGTTATACTTTGATCTCTGGACCATCAGTTAAACATTTATTCAATTTTGTTGATGTTTCAGCACAAGATCTATATGAATAGATCTTTTAATCATTATTAACATTTGTTTTTGTAAATATTCAGTCATATAAAAAGGTACCTGTTAAGCTGTATTAAAGTATTACCCTTAAATAAGCTAGTCAAGGATTGTCAATAGGTAACAATGCAGATGCTAACCAAGGTCAGCTTCCACAAACATAAATCAATGTATAGTAGAGTAAAATTTAAGTGGATAGTGGGTAAAATTCATTGGTAATAATAACTGTAAACTAAAATTCTAAAATATTTGAAACTTCAGAATTCATCAGGAGGATTTATTAGCTTTCAAGGAAAAGAAATCATGTAAGATGCATGCTGCACTCTTAAATTTCAACTTAACAGGCATGTTGATACTTGAACAGATGCAGAACTGTCTCTTGATCTAGATCCTAGACTGAACGCTGCCTTTGGGCCCCTCTGATATGGCAAAGGTACAAGTCAAAAAGTCTGAAACTACAAACTGTGGTCCAATATAGAAAGTACATCAAGGATTATAAAGCTAGCTAAGTAATAGCAAGAATGGGACCAAAGGGGCCAGGGATATAGCTCAGCAGCATAAGCACCTGCCTAGCAAGCACAAGGTCATGAGTTCGATCCCCAGTACCGAAAAAAAAAAATTGGGACCGAGGAGAACACTCCATCCTAACAAAAAGGTCAATGATAAAAGTAGTATTTAATTAACACAAGAGTCATCAGTTTGTGTGATAAAGATTGTGTATATATTATAGGCGGATCATTAGTGTACTCTGTATAACTGCTCATGGATTAGTAAACTGAATTTATGGTCATCGTTAGTCACAATGGTAAAACAACAAATTTTTTTTCTGAGGTGAAAGCAAACTAGCTACAGTAGACAGCTTTACTAAAAGCTGTTTCACTTGCAAGTAACATCCATTACTAGCAAGCAACATGCACAAAATTTGCTCTTACGTAAATAAAAAAGCAGATCTCTCTGTACAGATAAATTTTAAAAAGCCACTCTGGCTAGAGTTCAAGCCTACATGAATAGAGGAAAGCTCCAGCCTCTGCAGGCATTTGTGCAGTTCACATAAGCACAACCATGCAACAGCCTTCACAATCAGTGATCTGGGACCACTGAAGTTCAGTAATCACTGATGTTAGCTAAATGGCAACAGAACAATTATTTGTTACCATCTCAATTCAGTGTGTTGATTAAAATGCTTGACAATGGAATAGGAAGTATGGGGGGGGGAGAAAGCAGTGTGAAAGCCTAAAACTTTGATCTTTCTCAAGTTCTTCACTGCTCAACAGTAGTTCAGTGAAGACATTCGCAAGGAATAAAGTCAGGGGAAGGAGCACCAACTCAGGTCACCTATCACCCACACCAGCAGAACTAGTGACTAGAAACCATTAAATCAGACTACAGGAGATAGGGAAATCCTTGAACTCAACTACAGTGACAAAGTAAAGAACCACAGTCAAATATTAGTTGAGACTAGGTTTGGTGCCAGTTACCAGAAAATGAAATCTTTTATAGCCACCTCCAAAAAAGGATAGTGATAGGCAGCCAATAGAAACATTAAAGAAATTATATCACCACAGATATCCCTAGTCTAGAAATGAAAGGCTTGTGACTGTTCCACACTGAAGCAATTCTTAAATCTAAGCCCTGTTACCAACTAAAAGAACTGCTTGGGCTCTCTCAAAGGAATCCTCCTTGAAGTCCTTTGGTCAAAGATGACAGTGACGGACACCAAAAAAGGGAAATCTTAGTGGAAAATGTTACAGTAAAGAAACCTGATGGACACGGAACTCGTATCAAGTCAGCGAAGAAACTCAACAATGAGATGCATATGAATGGTCCATTGTATTCCATACCATCCCTAACAAGGGAGATATTGTATACTCCTTAGGCCGGTACTACACCTTAGGTTTACATTATGGTCATGCTATACCCCCTTTATTTAAAAGATTTAAAGGCATGAGTTACAGAATTATGAGGTGCTATATGCAAATTTGATGTAGGGAAGATTTTCAATCGTATCATGGGAGAAATAAATATCACCTTGAGGTCGATGGGACACCATGTCACTGGCTCTAGATACCTGGATGTGACTGTGGTTTGTCTCTCATGGAGAGAGATAAAGTATGGATCTATTTGTGGGAGGAGTAGCAGAAACTCATTTAAAAAATGCAATGTAAAATTATATGTATAGTAACAAAAAAGTATTGGCTTGTATACACATGCATAAATGTACGCCTGTCAGTCAAGGTCAGGACCAGAGCAGACTACTATACTTGGTCAGTCCAGTATCAATTCTTCCTTCTGGTAGAAATATAGATATTAATGAAAATGGGACCTCAATCTATTTACATGACCCTTTGGCACAATTAAAGTGTTTTTAGTTGTATGCATTTTGCACACACGTATTGACAACACTGAGCATTGGCTGATTTGTCTTGACAGCACAGAGATCTTTACAGACAAGATACCACATTCTTAGAATTGCATCAAACTTATCAGGGATACACAGGCTGACAGAGAGCTTTGTACATTGTTCATCACCCAGTGGATACCCAGTGAAAATTAGCTGATGATGATGAATTATACTAGCTTTTAAGCTGTCACCAAATCCCAGCATATAACAATCTTCCTGAATAAATCAAGCAACAGTTTGGTATTCAGCACCATTATAAACTTCATCCTTCACCTCTGTGAGTCTAGGGAATTACTGTAAAAGCATAATATGAAAATGGTGGAATTGTAGCAAGGATTCATGAAATTCTGTTATAACAAGGGAATTAGAGATTCAGTTACAGATAAAGGATATATGGAGAAATGCATCAAAAATGCTAGTTAAGTAACCTTTTTAAAAACAGCATAAGAAAAGTCAGGACCAAATTATGTATCTAAAAGTTTTTTTTCCCCTTTTAATAACAAAAGCAAACTGTACTTAATGTACGAGTGAAACTGGTAACCCTTTGAGATTGGGGAAGTGGATATGCGAATGACTCTCCAGTAAAAAGACAGGAAATCTATGTTGAGGAACCTACAGTTTGCTGACTGAACCTTTAAGAAGTAAATTTATGTCTGGTGGTGAATAAATCAGAAGTATAGCAAATTTTACTATTATTAA